>PRKT01000431.1:195598-215598 GCA_003671525.1 Saccostrea glomerata | reverse complement strand
CGCACGTTTTATTTCGGAGACGTGTCCACAACGTCCCAGTTCTCGTGTATATCGTCGTCTGCATAACACCAACTTTATCCAACTAATATATCTACATCTCCGGTATAAATTCGTTGAAATTAATAAAACGAACATACTCAAAGCACTCAAAAGCAATATCTTTTCCAAATTACCAAGATAATTTAAAATAAATGCGGTTATTCGGCCTTGTTTAGGAATAAATCGTCATTGTCGATACATTCCGCCATTTTTGTAACTGAAGTAAACAAGGAATACAACCTGCGTCTTTTTGATGAGCTTTTGTACTTTCAACCAATGAAATCAGGGCTTATAAACAGTGTTTCGGTGTATAAAACGGATATTACGAAATACCAACACAAAAATAGTTTGTACAAGGGTTTTTTTATTCTTAAAATAGGAATGGGAATTTCCGATATTCAAAAAACGACTTATGCCGCGACCAGCACTGAAACGTAAAGTTGCCGATCGCGGCAAATGCCGCGATTAGCACGATAAGGGTTAATTAATACTAAAGAGCAGATTTCAAAGCATTAATTTATGTGATGATTATGAACCCCCCCCCCCTGACCCAGGGGACATAAAAAATAACCATTTTGCTAGATGCACCTTTCTTCATCATAAATATATATCCTTGGATCATTGGCATAAAACCCAGGAGCAAAGGAAAAGATTTTCAAAGAATTAATGCATTTTCACTATATAATCAATAGAGCCCCGCCCTAATACCAGAACCCTGACCCTGGGGCCATAATATTCACAATTTTGGAAAAGGCACTCTTTCCTAACATAACAATGTGTTTAGTTAGTTCATTTAATACCCAGAAGCAGAGAAGAAGATTTTCAAAGAATAAATGCATTTTCACTATATGATCAATAGAGCCCCGCCCTAACACCAGAACCCCTGACCCTGGGGCCATAAAATTCACAATTTTGAAAGAGGTACTCTTGCTCAACATAACTATGTGTTTAGTTAGTTCATTTAATACCCAGAAGCAGAGAAGAAGATTTTCAAAGAATAAATGCATTTTCACTATATGATCAATAGAGCCCCGCCCTAACACCAGAACCCCTGACCCTGGGGCCATAAAATTCACAATTTTGAAAGAGGTACTCTTGCTCAACATAACTATGTGTTTAGTTAGTTCATTTAATACCCAGAAGCAGAGAAGAAGATTTTCAAAGAATAAATGCATTTTCACTATATGATCAATAGAGCCCCGCCCTAACACCAGAACCCCTGACCCTGGGGCCATAAAATTCACAATTTTGAAAGAGGTACTCTTGCTCAACATAACTATGTGTTTAGTTAGTTCATTTAATACCCAGAAGCAGAGAAGAAGATTTTCAAAGAATAAATGCATTTTCACTATATGATCAATAGAGCCCCGCCCTAACACCAGAACCCCTGACCCTGGGGCCATAAAATTCACAATTTTGGAAGAGGCACTCTTGCTCAACATAACTATGTGTTAAGTTAGTTCATTTAATACCCAGAAGCAGAGAAGAAGATTTTCAAAGAATAAATGCATTTTCACTATATGATCAATAGAGCCCCGCCCTAACACCAGAAACCTTGACCCTGGGGCCATAAAATTCACAATTTTGGAAGAGGCACTTTTGTTCAACATTACTATGTACTTAGGTAGTTTACTTAATGCCCAAGAGCAGAGAAGAAGATTTTCAAAGAAATAATGCATTTTCACTATATAATCTATATAGCCCCGCCCTAGCACAAAAACCCCTGACCCTGGGGCCATGAATTTCACAATTTTCGTAGAGGACTCAATGCTCATTACATTCATGCCAACAGTTTGCCTGCTTGATGTCCAGGAGTAAAGAAGAAGATTTTTAAAGATTGCAATAATTTTGGTGGTTTTGGCCCCACCCCTCAGGCCCCAGGGGGCGGGGACCATAAAATTCACAATTTTTGTTCCCCTTCACCCATAAATGCTGTATACCAAATTTGGTTGAAATTGGTTCAGTGGTTTCAGAGAAGAAGCTGAAAATGTTCAAAAGTTTACAACCGATTGACGGACGAAGAACGACGAACGACGGACGACAACGGACAAAAACAGATAGCAATAGGTCAACTGAGTAAATCAGGTGACCTAAAAATTCAAAGTTCTTTTTTTTGTTGTGTTTCAATATAAAATTTGGATTCCCTATTGTTGCCCCACTTACCCCTGGGAGTCATGCTTTAAACAATTTAGAATCTACACTACCCCAAAATGCTTCCACATAAATTTCAGCTTTTTCTGGCCAAGAGGTTCTTGAGAAGAATTTTAATGATTTTTCCTAAATGTTTCAATGTAAAAATTCTCTATTGTTCCCCCCACTTATCCCTTGGGTCATGCTTTGAACAATTTAGAATCTACACTACCCCAAATGCCTCCACATTAACATGATAAATTTCCTCTTTTATGGCTCAGAGTTTCTTGAAAAAAAGATTTCAATGTAAAACTTTGATTCCATATTGTGTTGCGACTCTACCCACAGGATTATGACTTGAACAATTTAGAATCTACACTATCCCGGAATGTTTCAACAAAGGTTTCAGCTAAAATTGCTGGCCCATTTAAGGGCTTGAGAAAAAGATTTTTAAAGTATTATACTTTTCAATGAAAAGTGGATTTCCTATTGTAGCCCTGCCCTACCCCCGGGGGTCATGATTTGAACGATTTTAAATCTACACTATCCCAGGATGCTTCTATATATGTTACAGCTTTTCTTGAAAAGTGGTTCTTGAGGAGTAGATTTTTAGGTCACTTGTGTAAACTCAGGTGTCTATCTGTTTTCATCCGTCGTCATTCGTTGTGCGTTAACAGTTGAACATTTTAAGCTTCTTCTGTGAAACCGCTCAACCAATTTCAACCAATTTCAACCAATTTTGGCATATAACATCTATGGGTGAAGGGAAACAAAAACTGTGAATTTCAGGGTCCCTGCCCCCCTGGGGCTTAGGAAATGGGGCAAAAACCACTAAAATTCGACTAAGTGCAATCTTTAAAATCTTTCTTCTTTAAAGCTGGACATCAAGCAGTCAATCTGTTGATATGATTGTAATCAGCATTGAGTCCTCTACCAAAATTGTGAAATTCAGGGCCCCAGGGTCAGTGCTAGGGCAAGGCTAAATAAATGAAAGAAAAAGTGAGCAAGCTCACATACCCCACGCTCCCCCAAAACTCAAAGTGCTGAAAATCCCAGAATATTGAAAGAATCGGAATTTCCCAGTAATATGCACATCTACATATTGTGTCCTAAATATCTGCAAAGTTTGATGAAATTCTATGCAGCAGTTTATGAGAAGTTGCGCTGACAAACTGTTCATCACTATATTCAAGATATCCCCAAAAATTCTAAGTTGTAAAGTGCCGAAATTCCCAGAAAATTAAGGATTCGGAATTTCCTGGTAAAATGCACTTCAGATCTATACATTGTGTCCTAAATATCTGCAAAGTCTGACGAAATTCTGTGCTGCGATTTATAAGGTGTCGCGCTGAGAAAATGTTCATCTGTATATTTAAGGTATGGCCAAAAATCTAATTTGAAAAGTGCCAAAATTCCCAGAAAAATAAAGGAATCAGAATTTCTTGGTAATATACACATCTACACGCTGTGTCCTAAAATCTCTCCAAAGTTTGACGAAAGTCTGTGCAGCGGTTTATGAGGTATGGCCAAAAACCTAAGTTTTTAGTTCGGAAATTCCCGAAAAAAATAAAGGAATCGGAATTTCCCAGTAATATGCACATCTACACATTGTGTCCTAAATATCTGCAAAGTTTGACGAAATTCTGTGCAGTGGTTTATGAGGAGTTGCGCTGACAAACTGTTCTTCTATATATTCAAGGTATGGCCAAATGCCTAAGTTAAAAAGTGCAGAAATTCCCGGATAAAATAATGGAATCGGAATTTCCTGGTAATATGCACATCTACTGTGTCCTAAATACCTGCAAAGTTTGTAGAAATCTGTGCAGCAGTTTATGAGGAGTTGCGCTGACAAAAAAACAGGACTGACGGACTGACTGACTGACTGACACTCTGACGGACGGGTCAAAAACATTATACCTCACGCAACTAGTTGCGTGGGGTATAATTATATAGTAAAAATGCATTATTTCTTTGAAATTCTTCTTTTCTGCTCCTGGGTGTTATATAATCTTACCAAGTGCTTAGTTAAGTTGAATATGGCTGCCTTTCCCAAAATTGTGTATTTCATGACCCCTGGGTCAGGGGTTCTAGTGCTAGGGCAGGGTTACATAGATTATATAGTGAAAATGAATTATTTCTTTGAAAATCTTCTACTATGCTCCTGGGTATTAAATAATCTAACGAAATACATAGTTTAGTTGAATAAGCTAGGCTACCTCTTTTCAAATTGTGAATTTCATGGCCCCACGGTCAGGGGCTCTTACGACGGGGCTCTATTGATTATATAGTGAAAATGAATTAACTTTTTTGAAAATCTTCTCTGCTCCTGGGTATTAAGGGAATGAAGGATGTTTGGTCACACGACTCAGTTTAATTACGTCATAATCACTGATGAAACATGCACAAAACAAGATTGAAACCACATTTCTTGTATATTTTTTTTACCTTTGTTAGCTTTCACCATCTTGTAAAAGAATATTTAAGACATTCATAATTTCTTGTAAATATTATCGAATTACGGAAAAAATTGATCCACTCCTCTGTTTCCCTACACTGCGCGTCCAACGAGTCTTTGATGTCATAGTGGATCTCTTAGTACAGTTAGATTATACACAGTGAAACAGGGGTAGTATGACACAATAAAAACGGGTCATGATCAGTACATGGTGGGGTATTATTTGAATTTGAGAACAAAAAAAATATTTTTACATTGTTATTGATGGAAATATTTTGTAGGTATGTCTTATTTCACTTATTGCCCAAATGTGTGACATCATAGGTGGGTTTTCCTGTACTCGAGAAATGTAAACATGACACGTTTTTCTCATGTTCAAAACAAATGGCAGACACCTTAGTATTGCATAAGCTCTTCAGGTCTTTGACTAGTAGAGCTTATAGTGAAAAAAAACCCCTAAATTTGGGTTCAAGTTATGGACAATTTCCTTACAATAAAATTAAATTATGTCATCTCAACTCTTGAAGAAAAGCTGAGGATATGAATGTTAAAACATCACAGACATTAGAGAGAAAAAGTAGAAATCTGATGATAATCATTAATTTCTTTTTTACATTATTACATTTGGCAACTATTTGAAAACTGGAAGAAAAAAAACTTTTTCAATCTTTTTCAATCTGTAAAATTAATTTTTTAAAAATTTTGCCACATACCTTGGGCACCAGCAAGGAAGAGAAAAGTGAAGTCCCCTACCCCCCAAATATTAACCAAAGATACTCTTTGTCAAACTTGATTGAAACTGATTAAGTTGTTCCAGAGAAGAAATTGAAAATATTCTGAAATTTATGACAATAATGGATAGTAAATATTAACTTAAATTAATTGCTACAAAATTACTAAAAGACAGAAATAGATGTACATGGTGATTACTGTAAGCCTAAATGCTGGGGTCCTGTTATCTTACCAAAGTAAATTGCTTGAGATAGTGCCTTTTCACAAGGCTAAACACAAATCCCACAAATCCTGCCACATAGAGGGAAAAAGATATAAACCTGTGGTACTTCACTAAGTGCCGCAGAAATTCCTGAAAATAAAATAAAATAAAATTGACACTAATTACATCACTCGATATGTGGTACATGTATACACAAAAAGTCAACAAAATAATTCTGTAAAAATGCCATGCATTTGTTGTGAAATATGGTACTGCTTTATGTACTTTCATTCAGAATATTAAATGTGTCAACTTTAGAAAGAAAAAAAGATATACTCACCATCCTATGTAGGAGAACTCCAAAATATTCAATGAGGCTCTCTCCATAAAAGAAATAGTTGGATGTAAATAAAAAATACCAGCTTAGTGTTCTAAACCACGGAAGATCATAGGATTTGTACACTGTATATCCAATTGTTATGATTTCATGGAAACACTTGATCTGTATTGCAAATATCTGAAAAAATAAACATTTATTTTTTATCCTTAAATTTATTACAGACTCTTAAGTTCACAACATCTCAATGTGATAATGATGATTTTGTATACATATATGATTTGTGACAAATGTTGTCTATAAGTAAGGTAAATCTTACAAGCCTATATTTTTTTTTCTAGTTCGTGTGCATCCTGAGATTAATATATATATGCAAATTTGGTTTAAGTAGGACATACAGTTAATTGGAAATGAAATAGATAAAATTTAGTAATACACCATTTTTTGCCTGAAAATTGCACATTTTGACCAATATCTCAAAAGCTATGTACAAAAAAATATTTTATTGCATATTTAGATTTTTTTATACCCCAAATACACGTTTGATACTTTTTAAGTGCAAATTGGCCACACAATAATTTATGCGCATTAAATTACATGATTTCTTCGAATGATAAATATTATTCAAACAATATTTTACGTAAAAGAAGATTATATTTGGTGCCATAATTACATCTTATTAGATATGATGAAGATTACAAAGGGTTACAATTTAAGTGCAAAATGGTCAACTTAATTGAACCATAGCTCAGTAAGATGCCCAATGGCACTCATTTTCTATGTGATTTTTGAGTCATGATGTATGCATAGTACTTATATCTAAAATATGCTTTACACAAAATCCTTGATCTAACTTATCTCACAAGTGACATACCTTAATTGTCATCATCCTCACTTACCGCCAGAACTAATGCAAGTGGTCCAAGATATACCAAAAAGAAGAAGCCAAATATCATCAACCAAGTAAATATCCCACGAATAATCCAGTTTCTCCAGCTAAACAGCAAATGAACAATGATCATATTGCAAGACAATTCATATGTAATCACTGTTCAGTAAATATTTAACTACAGGGATGTGAGATTTTATCGGTATACCAGTATATCATGATTTTTGGTTGCGTGATACATATCGTGATACTGAGACATAAATACCGGTATTTAGGTACATATTATAAAGTCCAGAAATTATTTATTTACTTGTTCAATCTTTCAAATTACAATTACAGAAAGTCTAAAAAAAGTTGTAAAAGGTGATAAGAACAGCATTTCATCCTCCAAACATGATTAATTTTATTTACATAAAAATTTCAAAAAAGTCAAATTTTTGTTTTTCTAGTATTGATTTAAAATCATTGTAAAATTTGCTTGTAAAAATATCATGATATTATCGTGATATTTTTGGAAAAAATCGTGATATATCGTGATACGAAATTTTTAGCAATACCCATCCCTATTTAACTAGTTGGATAGTAATAAAATACAAAATTGCTAATTGATTAACTACATCATATTCAGACAAATTAACCAATTAATCATTTAAAAAATCAAATTGTATTGACATGCCTTGATTTTTATAGGATCAGGTATGTTTGTTCTCAAATAACTGTTAGAAGCCATTCCAATTTTTTTTCCAAATATTTAACTCTGGGTTTATGGGTATGAAAATTGAAAAAAACATAGGTAATCAGATATTATAAAGCTCACCCAAACAAACATTGTCTTCAGGCAAGAAACACAGAAACACAATGATCTAACAAGAGGCCCAAAAGCTGCAGAACTTTAGCTCTCTACATGAGAAAATTCGGACAGATAAACAGAAAGCTACAGATCCATGTGTTGTAAAAAGCTTGACTTATGCCGCCAATTTTTTGTCACTCACTTCAGGTATAATTTCTTAATTATGTTTGATGTTTTTCCCAGCTTTATAAATGATATCCTATAATAACTCCTATTCCTTAATGTTTATTTAAGGAATCACTGTCTAGTTAGTATAGTATGCCAGGGCATCAATGATAGTGGGAAACATGGGATAATTTGCATAACGGGCAAAGCCTGTTATGAATAAATTATCCCATGTTTCTCACTATTGTTGATGTCCCTTGCATACAATACTAACTAGAGAGTGATTCTTGATATTTCCATTTCATTGTAAAACAAGAGGCCCACGGGCCTTATAGGTAACCTGAGTATCATGTAACAACTTTCCAGCAATTGAATTTGGTTCATGTTTTAATCCCAAAGCCATGAAATTCACAATTTTGAAAGAGGGTGCCTCTGCTTATCAAAGAGCAGATTCTCAAAGCATTAATTAAGTATTTTCAGACAAAGTATCCCCCCCCCCCCGATACCCCTGACCCAGGGGCCCTGAGATTATCCATTTTGAAAGAGGCACCTTTCTTCATCATAAGGCCAGCATTTTTTTTATTTTTAGGTTTAGTTAAGACCATCAGAATGAAAAAGTCCCGTAGGAGGAGGAAATAATAAAAAAAAATTTGGATAAATTAATTATTGACATTTGTACATTCATTTATGCTTCTTTTTTTATGCTATCCTCACAGGCTTCTTGCCACTGGACACATAATGGTTACAAATAGGAAAGTAGAACATTTAATTGTTTATCATCTGCCAGTTTGGGCCAGTGATATAAATTTTGTGATGTTGATCAAATTATATTTTTAAACAAGAGGCCCATGGGCCACTTTGCTCACCTGAGAAGCTTTGACCATTCCGTTCTTTACCAGATTTCCCCCTTGTAATACATATTGTGATCCCACCCTACCCAACTGATCATAATTTATACATTTTGAAATCTACACTACCATAGGATGCTTTGTTTCCCCATTGTATAACTTTGATTCCCCATTGTGGCCCCGCCTACCCCCGAGTGTATGATTAGAAGAATTTAGAATCTACACTACCCCAGGATGCTTTCACATAAGTTTCAACTTGTCTGGCCCATAAGTTCTTGAGAAGAAAATTTTCAAAGATTTTTCCTACATATTTTCATGTAAAACTTTGATTCCCCATTGTGGCCCCGCCCAACCCCCGGGGAGCATGATTTGAACAATTTAAAATCTACACTACTCTGGGATGCTTCCACATAAGTTTCAGCTTTTCTTGCCCATAAGTTCTTGAGAAGAAGATTTTCAAAGTTTTTCCCTATATATTTCTATGTAAAACTTGGATTCCCCATTGTGGCCCTGCCCTACCCCTGAGGGTCATGATTTGACCAATTTAGAATCTACACTATCCCAGGATGCTTCCACATAAGTTTCAGCTTTTCTGGCCCAGTGGTTTTTGAAAAGAAGATTTTATAAAAAAATTTTAAATATATTTATATAAAACTTTGATTCCCCACTGTGGCCCCGCCTTATCCCCGGGGTCATGATTTTAACAATTCAGAATCTACACTATCCCAGGATGCTTCAACATAAGTTTCAGTTTTTCTGGCCCAGTGGTTCTTGAGAAGAAGATTTTTAACGATTTTTCCTATATATTTCTATGTAAAACTTTGATTCCCCATTGTGGCCACACCCTACCCCGGTGGGGGGGGCTTTTTAAAATTTTCCTATATATTTCTATGTAAAACTTTGATTCCCCATTGTGGCCCTTTCCTTTCCCCAGGGGTCATGATTTGAACAATTTAGAATCTACACTATCCCAGGATGCTTCCACATGAGTTTCAGCTTTTCTGGCCCAGTGGTTCTTGAGAAGAAGATTTTTAAAAAATTTTCCTATATATTTCTATGTAAAACTTGGATTCCCCATGACATAAGATTTTTGCACGCGCACCTGATGTAACTTATTTTTCTTCTAATAAAAATAATATACCCCTACCTAAAAATATATTATTATTAGGTAAATATATTATTATTAGGTAGGGTTATATTTTTTTTATTTAAAGAAAAATAAAGTAACTTCAGGTGTCTGTGGATTTTCGAGCCACAAAATTTTCGAGGTCAAGTTTTTTTTCAAATGTAAGTTAGATTGTTTTTCTATGTTGGTTGGATTCTTTTTCTACCGCCTCCCCCTTTCAAAATCGATGCTACGTCCGTGTCATGTGTAAATGCAGTACATTAATAACTGTGTAATAATTCAACATCTGTAGAAACCACCTGATAGATACACAATACAAAAAAATCCATGTTAGTTTAGATAGCGTTGAGGGTTCGGGGGGGGGGGCTTAAAAATGAATACCTCTTTTAAATGAAATAGTAAATAGTGCGCAATATCATTAATCAGTCGAACTGTAAATATTTGTTTTGATAAGCACATCAACAAAAATTAATAGTCTTATCAAACATTTTATTTAACGAAATCTATTACAGTGGTATATAATTTTTACAGCTGTCATTAACGGTCCTGACATACTAGTAATCAGTCTTTCGAATTCTTCCTATATCTCTTAATACTCAATCACGTCTGATACGACAATTTCGTCGAGCCAGCAACAACATGGACACAGCTATTTCTACTTACGATAGACTTAAGATATGTCTAAAGCTGTCGTAACTTTATGATAATTCTTAAGAACTTTCGTAAGTTATGATACTTTCGAAAACCCCACTTAGTCTTAAGAATTGTCGTAAGTATATCTTAAGATGTTTCTTAGTCCTAAGATAGCTTCATAAACCTGCCTGCAGGAGCATAGTAGAAGATTTTCAAAGAATTTATGCAATTTCACTTTATAATCAACAGAGCCCCACCCTAGCACTAGAACCCCTGACCCAGAGGCCATGACATTCACAATTTTAGTAGAGGCAGCCTTATTCAACATTACTATGTACTTGGTAAGTTTATTTAATGCCCAGGAGCAGAAAAGATTTTCAAAGAATTTATGCATTTTCACTATATAATGTATTTAGCCCCGCCCTAGCACTAGAACACCTGACCAAGCGACCATGAATTTCACAATTTTGGTAGAGGACTCAATGCTGATTACAATCATGCCAACAGTTTGACTGCTTGATGTCTAGGAGCAAAGAAGAAGATTTTTAAAGATTTAATTAATTTTAGTGGTTCTGGCCCCATCCCTCTGGCCCCACATACTAAAAGTACCTGAGATATTCAAAAGTAAGTCACCATGTACTACTTTTTGGTCAACATTCTCCGAAAACCTAAGATGCATCAACTGACAAAGTTTGACAATTCTAAGCCAATAAAATACCAGAGATAATCAAATATAGCCATCAAATGTCAAAAGTAGGTCTCAATGACCTACATTTTTGGTCGACGTTCTTCGAAAACCTAAGATGCCTAAACTGACCATGTTTGATGATTCTAAACTAATAAGTACCTGAGATATTCATAGTAGGTCACTGTGACCTACTTTTTGGTCAACATTCTTCAAAAACGTAAGATGCCTCAACTTACAAAGTTTGATGATTTCAAGCCAATAAGTACCAGAGATAATTAAATATAGCCATAAAATGTCAAAAGAAGGTCAAGGTGACCTACTTTTTGGTCCATGTACTCCAAAAATCCAAAATACCTAACTCTGACAAAGTTTGATGATTCTAAGTCACCGTGACCTACATTTTGGTCGACAATCTCCAAAAACCCAAGATGCATTAACTGACAAAGTTTGATGATTCCAAGTCAATAAACCAGAGATACTTAAATATAGCCATAAAATGTCAAAAGTAGGTCACCATGACTTACTATTTGGTCATAATTCTTCGAAAACCCAAGATGCTTCAGCTTACAAAGTTAGATGATTCTAAGTCAATAAGTACCTGAAATACTTATATATAGCCATAAAATGTCAAAAGTAGGTCACTGTGACCTACATTTTAGTCAACATTTTCCAGAAACCCAAGATGGATCAACTGACAAAGTTTGATTATCATAAGTCTGCAAGTATTCATAAATGCCTTTTAAACAATTTGAAAATTCAAAAAGTAGGTCATGGTGGCCTACTTTTAAGTTGACCTTATCTTAGGACCCAAGATGCATCAACTGACAAAGTTTGATGATCATAGGCCTTAAAGTGTCCAAAATATACCCAAAAGTCAATTTGAAAAGAAATGCCCGCAAAATTGAAAACTTAGGTCACCATGATCAACTTTTGAGTTAACATGATGTGAAGTCCTAAGATGTATCAACTTGCAAGATTTGAAGATCCTAGTCATTACAGAAAGCAAAATATCAACATTTTTATTAAGTGTAAATTTTGGTCAACTTTGAAGTGACCTTGAGACCACACCCTTTGACACAGGGTAATTCCCCGTGCAATCTTTAATCTTCAACATATCCTGACCCTTAAATTGTATGAAAGTTTGGTGAAAATCTGCCTGGTGGTACTGGAGAAGAAGATTTTTATCAACTAGTACTTTTGGTTTTATTTTCCAGATTATCTCCCCTTGTTTAAGGGTCCAAACCCTAGTTTTAGTATAAATGGTAGCCCTTGGGCCAGGGATACCCTGTGACAAATTTTACAATGATTGGCCAAGGGGTTTTTGAGTTATGGCCCATATTCTAAAAAGTTTACGCACACTGCACAAATGGCCATAGCATTAGCTCTTTGAGCCTTTGGCTCAGAAGAGCTAAAAATTGTCAATACCCTGTTTTGAAATTATAATATGTTTTGGTGATTTTAAATTTCTTATATAATATGCAATTAAGCACATTTCAGTAAATTTTCAAAATATGACCTTAGTGGGGGCTATATGTCGGCCCATAGGTGACACCACTCATCTGAGTTACTTTGTTCTTCACCAGAATACCCCTCTGTAATGCTTATTGCGGCCCCATCCTACCCCATGTGGTCATGATTTGAACAATTTTAAATCTACACTACCGAAGGATGCTTCCACATAAGTTTCACCATTTCTAACCCAGTGGTTCTTGAGAAGATTTTTAAAGATTTTTTCCTATATATTTCAATGTAAAACTTGGTTTCGGAATTCCCCACCCTACCCCTTGGGGTCATGATTTGAAAATTTAAAATCTACACTACCCAAGGATGCTTCCACGTAAGTTTCAGATTTTCTGGACCAGTGGTTCTTGAGAAGAAGATTTTTTAATGACTCCACACTATTTTTCTTTTCTTGATTATCTCCCCTTGTGAGGGGACTTGGCCCTTTATTTTATAATTTAAACTTCCCTTCACAACGGACAAAATGTGATCAGAAAAGCTCTCTTGAGCCTTTGGCTCAGGTATGCTAAAAAGTAAAATGTGTAGTAGATTGATGTCTCTTTCTATCATATGTCAAAACACTAGATAAAAGAGTGAAGAATTTTTGTAAAATTGTTCTTAGAAACTCTATGGCTTTTAAAATATGGTTTGTGTTAAACATTATCATGAAAGATCAACTTCATGGGTATGTTTTGCCTGATTTAAATATTTACAACATATATTACCATGGTACCACTGAAAGAGACGAAAAGAAATTAAGAGAAAACATACTTTTGATTTTTCCATCAAAAAGATTTGTTAAAAATCTTTGATGGAAAAAGGCATAGATCTTCTTTTTATAAATTTGTCCTTACCGTGGTGTTAAATCTTTTAGTGCAGTGTCCAGTGCCTCTGATGTTCTGTCTGAACCTTGTGGAATGGACTGTGTATTCTCCAAATGTGGTTCTCCAGGCAAGACTGCAGCTTCCTCTTCACCAGACTGATGGGCTTCCTACAAAAAGCGAAAAACACTCAAATTTATTATAAGAAATGGGTCAAATAAACTATAGATAGTTGGCAAGGAATAATTCTTTTATTTTGATTAATTTCAATTTTGTGACGCAGAATCATACCTCCCTATATATGAGGGTTGTCCGTAAAGTCCATGGACAACAATGATAATTATACTAACAAACATTGATAAAATATATGAAACTATTATTTTCATTAATTTCATGTTTCATTTCATTTTATTATAAAATATGCAAGTTTTAAACAAAAACAAAACACAAATAGTTATACTTTTATCAGATACAAAAAGACACATATTTATATTAGGAGAACTTAAAGGAAAATCCTTGATGTTACATGACGTCAAAGGTTAAATGCATGTAACTTTTCTCAACATAGTCATAGTCACTGTTTAACTCAATACATTTATTTTTTAAGAAATAAGTTATCAATTTTAAACATTTATCGGGTTATAAATACAGGTTGGTCACAAAATCAAAATCAATGAAGCCCAAAGGGCTTTATGGTGAATTTGATCTAGTACCAACCCGTATTTATAGCCCGATAGATTTTTGAAATGATACCGTATTACTTATATTAACATTTGTGAATTATTCATATTTTATATTTGCCTAATTATGACTTAAAACGCGTGAATTTTTTTATTTTTCAATACCCATGTCATGTTTGTAATCTGTTGATTGCACGTCAAGCATTTATGACGTCACAGAGAAATTAATAGGTCGAACGTTTATGACCTTCAAGGAACCCGCACTATTTACGGAAATACAGCAAAGTCACCTTAACAAAATTTCATAACACTGCAATCTCGGAATGTTGGTCTTTCTTAACGCATGTCATCCTGTAAACTGTTCCTTCCGTCCAAAAATCTTATATCCCACTTAATAACTTAAGAACGGCTTCATTTGCTATGTTTTCCCGACTGTTTACAGAATTTATGGGTCTCTGCTGGTGTTTTTCTGATGTCTTAGCAGAATTTTATCACTGCTCTCTGCTCAACCTTTTCTGAAAACATCCATTTTTCTACCAATGCCAATTCTGTCTTGATAAATATTAACCTCAGTTTCTCAGCCATTTAGAAACTTTAAACGTTCAAATTTTGCAACTTAGACATTATAACCTTTGTCAACCACAAAATGTAAAAACCATCCAAATTTCCATGGAATTTTTACAAATTCAAATGAAAGTTATAAAGTGCAGTGGTACGATCCCCATCCCAAGTTTAATAATGGAGCCATAATTGTAATTATACATTTGAAACTGAACATAATTTTACACTTTGTAATTCACATTTAGTAAAGGATTGTTCATATTTTAATGGTTTGGGCCGTAGATATCAGCTTGGATAACTCAGTTGGTAGATCACCTGACTGGAGATACAGGGGTCCCGGGTTCGATTCCCAGTCCAGCCATACATTTTCTCCTTTCCTGTTACATATTTGGTGCCATTGACCATCACTGGAATTGCAGGTGAAAGTCCTGCCAGGGGGTAATAAGAACTCAGGTTGTGTCTCCGAGGGGGAAGACCATTTAAGGAGGGATGAATGTAATGGTTTTGGCAGTGGATATCAGCCTGGATATCTTAGTTGGTAGAGCACCTGATTGGAGATACAGGGGTCCCGGGTTTGATTCCCGGTCCAGCCATACATTTTCTCCTTTCCTATTACAATATGTTAATAATACATATCAATGACACAACTTTAATTAAAAAGTTAGCTTGTCCACAAACTTTACAGACAACCCTTGTACATGTATAAAGCACCAAAAAAATGACCAGCAACATGATAGAAGTAGGTTATGTTTGCAAAAAAGAAATGGAAGGGCATAGTTCCCTCCTGATGCTACATGCCTGCTACATGCCTGAAACATTTTCTATGAATTTAAGGGTCCATGAAGCAGTAAATCAAAATCAGGATTGCAAATTCAACCTCAAACTATAACAATTTTGTAATTAACTGTTTATATCCTGGAATTTGCCTGTGCTCCACCTAGCATTAAAGCACAAACATGCAATTTTGTCTTAATAGTCACAATTTTTGTCTGGCATCATATAACACGAACTGCCATATTTTGATTAGGATCCTCGGACAATATAATAAAAACTCGTATCTAAAATGGTGACCATTGTGCAGAAAATAATTTTGAAGCATTTTTTGACAGGGTAACAGGTTTGTCTGCCCGATGTTCTTGTTCGCGCAGAATATCTTGTTCGCCCAATACTTATATATACTTGTATATAATTATATATATGAATTAAAAATTAACATACCAGTATATCATTTTATCTAATTATTTCCCTTTCAAAGTTAAATTTTTTTCTCAAATAAGTCTAAATTAATTTTTGATTTGATTATAATGATTTTTGAATGACTAAGTATTTGCACTATAGTTAATTAGATGAATAATATCAGTGTTAATCAGGGGGATACATCCATGTTTTTTTTTTACAAATTGCAATATGTTTTGAAAACAATTAAAGGACTGAGACATTTATAGGTGTGACCTCTGATATTAAAACAGGTGTGACATTTGTGACCATATGCATAATGTATGACAGACAAAGTGACGGTCTTTTTTATTTTGAATGTACAAAAAATTAGGAAAGAAATTCATTAGATTTTATTCTATATGAAACGAGGGCGAACCGACCCTGTGCGAACAAGTTTTAGGGCGAGCGGACTCTGGGCAAACAAGAAATCGGGCGAACGGGAAATGGGGCAAACAATTTTTAGGGCGAACCTACTTGGAACCATGGAACCATTTTTGACATGCCATACCCCATCCTAGGAAATGCACACATTTACACTTTCAGAGGAAATACACTGGCAAACTATATTACTATTGTCTTCTACCATCATTTATCTACACAACCATATATCGCATGCAATATGTCTTCCTTATCTTTTATTTCTGTAAACAGCATCAAAAATCTGCTCAACAAGTGGAAAAGTCAAACTTAACCATGAAACAGTATATTGTGCTAATCTCGGGCAAAGAGCAAAATATAAAAAAAAAAATGAGTTGGCTAAAAAATTCAATTCCAGGTTTTTAAATATTGCACTGAATAAATAAAATGATTAAGTCTCATTTTCCATAAAACACTACTTCTTTCTGTGTGGGATTAGCACATATACTATAAACTGTTCCATTGTTGAATTTGACTTTTCAACTCAGCAAGCAGATTTTTGACACAGTTTATGGAGATAAAAGAAAACAAAAACATGAATGCCATATATGGTTGTGTGGATAAATGATGGTAGAAGACAATTAATAGCAATGGTAATAGACCATTTGGGGTACTACTAAACAGGGTACGATAGAGTACTTTAGAGTACGCTAGAAAAATTATGTTATTTAATGCAATTAATTTGTTTATTTATGTATATACAACTTGATTAAACATTTTTATAAACTAATATTGCAATATTTGTTTCAAATATTTGCTTTTTAGCGCTATTTTGACAAGAAAATAACATTCATGATTCAAGGCATTAAAGATTATTAACACCCCAATCTTGATTACTATTTATATAATAGTGTTGCATTATGCATGTACTATGCCTAAATAGTAGGCAGGGTTTGACACATGGTGCACGAGCCGGAGGCGAGTGCACTATGTGTCAAACCCTGCCTACTATTTAGGCATAGTACATGCATAATGCAACACTATTGTTATTATTATGCTGACTGTTGTAATAATGTGGCAATCCATTTGACTTTTTCCTGAAAATAGCGGTGCTAACACAGCGCACTTGCAAGAACACATTCAAAATCTTCATGCTAAAATTGGTTGCATGCTTAGTTATTTTGGTTACTAGTATTTTCTCTAAATAAGTCGGGATTTTCTGTCCCAAAGCAACTCATCTTTATTTTCTGTTTTGTTTGTAAGACTGATTTGTTTGCAGACGTCGATTCTCATTGATAATTTTCTTTTACATTCTTCAATCAAGCGTAATATAAAAAAGCGTTTTAATGACCCTATGAAATCAGTTCATCTAACGATCTGTATGTAATTAGTTTGAAACTTTGTTGTACACATTAATCTAAGGTTCCTTAGAATAATATAACTGTTTTGAAATAATATTTGTCTATTTTCTCCTTCTTGTGTCAAATGTATAAATTAAGTTTATATATTTAATAAAATTCTACAAATCAGTAATTGTCTCTGTGGCGTAATCGACAAGGCATTGGACTGACAATCTCATGGATGTGAGTTTGATCCCCAGGGTGTGCGTGAAAGAATTTTATTCTATTTTGGCATAGTATGTTTACTCTATACAAATCCTTAGACCACTATGCGAAAATAGTAGGGTATGGGTTATATAGAGACAAACTGACAGAAAGCATAATAATTTGTTTTAGACGTACTTACTAAAGACTTACAACTTAATTTGATCAATTATTAAATTAATTGCATACGTAAATACTTTGCACATTCACAATGAAACATTTCAACATGTTCAATTTAATTAATTAAATCAGGCATCAAACAATAAACCGTAACCTGAAATCAAAAATTGAAATAACTCTTAAAATAACGAAAAAAAACAAATTTTATTTAAAATATATATTCAGTATGTTCAGTTAAAGTAGAAAAACAGCAGTTTAAACAGCAGAAAAAAAAGCAGTTTAATTGCATTAAATTATAAGATATTACTAGCATACTTTAAAGTACTCTGTCGTAATAGCGTACTCTGTTTAGTAGAACCGGACCATTTACAATTCCTCTGAAAGTGTTAACGAGTGTAAATGAGTGCATGTGTCTCTGAGGAGGGGGTACTGACTGTAATTCGGAGTTAGATACCTTTTTTTTATTATAATATGGGTTAAAAATTTATTTCCCAAATAAATGCCTGCATGTGCCCTTCAGTTCTGCAGCTATGGATCTCCTTGATTTAGCCTCCAGTTATGTTAGCACACTACATTATCATATGCTTTTCTGTCAAACTAAGCACCTAAATCAAGTTCTGAAAATTGTATACGGTTTAGAATAATAGAATAGGTTCCAAACATTAGAATTCGAAAATTTATAAGCAAAGATTAAGTTATAAATTCACTTGACACTCATGGGTAGGTCTAAGAGCTTTAACGTTTAGTTATGCTATGGGTCGGTATGTTTTATCTGGTGCTTTGTAAATAAAAGTTAAAAAGCAGAAACAAAGTTATTAAAGTCTCTGGCAAATGTGCTAAACTTACATCCACATTTTGTCGCTTTCTCAGCTCAGTCATTTTTTAGAAGCTTAGTTGTTGCATTACATAAATTATCATTATGTACTTTTCATCGAACGGCATTGGAGGGTATAATATCCTCAAAATTGTAGAGCTCTGATTATATTGTATACAGGTATCTGCTTCGGATTTAACCGTTTTATTTTTTTAAGCAATCGTATCTGTGTAAATATGTGTTGTATTTATTAATTAATTTATTTATAATGCTTATTTAATTTATTTCCTGTTGTTTAAGAAGCGAGGAGGTTCGGGGTGGTTTCGCACCGGTTTAACTGTTTCACCCACTTTTTCGGTGTCCAGTCAACTCGTACACAAACCGAGTCGTACACAGACCAACTCGTACACAAAAAGTCAACTCGTATACAAAATCCAGGAGTCAACTCGTACACAACATTTAATTTTATTCAATTAATATTTTATTTAGAAATGATTATTAAATATTTAATTTTTTATTAGTAGTCTAGATAAGATCAAGACAAATGTGTTTAATACAATATACCATTAAATTCTTACCATGTATTTTCAGCGCATGTACTATCTACACTACTACATTGCTCTATACATCTCTTTAAGAAAATGATTTAGGATGCTATAAAATATTATATGAGTTCTACAAATAGAAAATTGTATTTAAAGAAAATTTTAAATATACGTATAACAATTTTCTTGACAATTAGAAATCCATTTGAAGTAAGTTTTTTTTTATATTATTTTTGATTTATAAGTATTTTAATAATGAAAGATTTCAATAAGATTACATTCATTTTATAATTAATATTATAATTAATTGAAGAATCAAGAATGAATATGACAATATATGACAATCTTGATTTATTTATTTAACTAATGTTCCAAAATTCTGATACAATTAGCAACATGTTTAATAAAGCCAAGAAATTCTTTTAAGTACTAATTAAGATCTCTACTCAGAAAGAGATATATACCTCTTTTATTTACAGTATTGTTTCAACATTAGTCGTACATGTGTGTTAAATATGTGTATTGTTTGCATTATATCTTTATTTAAGATTTACTTATGTGTTGACATTAGAGATGATTTTTTTTCAATGAATGATATAAATACTGAATCATCAATTATTGTATGCATATCAAATTATGATGTACAAAAGTCAATAGGGGTACAGATTACTTATAATAATTAGATATTTAAAATATAATAACATCAAATCTGTGTTTAAATAATGTTCAGGAAGCACATTTGTGTA
>PRKT01000431.1:134337-182768 GCA_003671525.1 Saccostrea glomerata | reverse complement strand
CCCCCCCCCCCTCCTCCCTTCTAAGAAATAATATTAACTAGTCTATATTTTCTTCAAAATATGTAATTTTCCCATCAATTTCATCTTTATGTTAAAGTGTGAATAAAATATTGCTTAAATCAAAGTGTCAAAGTTCTTGGTATCCAATGAAGGGTCTTCTCACAAGAATTACATATGTGAAGTATGAGAGCACTAGCCTTTAGCGGTCAAAAGTTTTGGCCAAGGTTAAATTTTTTTTAATAAGTACGGAAATCTCCAAGGTCAAGGTCAAAAGGTCAAAGTTCTTGGTATCCAATGAAGGGTCTTCTTACAAAGAATTACATATGTGAAGTATAAGAGCACTAGCCCTTTGTAGTAAAAAGTTATGGTCAAAGTTACAGTTTTTTATAAGTACGGGAATCGTCAAGGTCAAACGGTCAAAGTTCTTGGTATCTAATTAAAGGTCTTGCATAAAAAAAATACATATTTGAAGTATGAAAGCCATAGCATCCTTCAAAAGTTATGGCAAAGGTTACCAATTTTGAAAAGTAAGATTAAATATGTAAAGTATGAGCGCACTAGCCCTAACCCTATAAAAGTTATGGTCAAGGTTTGCTTTTTAAAAGAAGTTAACCTCTAAGGTCAAGGTCAAAGTTCTTGATATCCTATGAAAGGTTTTCTCACGAGAATTACATTTTGAAGCATGAAAGCATTTTTACCGTCTTCCAAGGAAGACGGTATTGTATAGTTGAAGTTTTTTTACAGTCTTCGGACTATGCACTTCCTCTCTTTTGTGATTGGTAGAAATTGCATGATGAGAAAATTTTCAATTATTTCATTGGTTGAAATTATGTTCAAGGCAAGGGAGATAACTTACTGATGATCTAATTTTCGTTCGACTTAATAATTTTGCAAGAATTTCAATCTTTAAAAAAATGACAAAACGAACAACAAAATCAGCAGTAATTATTTCTTAATAACATGATATATTTTTTATAGCAATAAATAAAATTTGATTTTTATTGCTTACAGGCTTTACAATTTGTTATTATTCTTTTCCCCTTTCTTGTTTGAAGAGAGAATGGAATCAGCCGAGGTTTGCCGAAAGCTCTTGGCCAGTTTACGGAGATGACCGAGCGACATCCGTGGTAGGGCTGATGCCCGTAAAAAGCAAATATAGAAATACAAATTCAAGAAATTCAAAAGAATTATACGGCCTGATATGTGTAGATCACTTTACTGTTTAAGATTGTTGCTAAAGACGGGAAGCTTTTTTAAAAAGCTCTACTTGTCCTTCTTACTGTTCAAATGTTATGGCCAAGGTTTAAATTTTTTTTCATAAGTATGGAAATCTCCAAAGTCAAAAGGTCAAAGTTGTTGGTATCCACTGAAAAGTCTTTTCAGAAAAAATAAATATATGAAGTATAGAAGTCCTAGTATTTACTATTCAAAAAATATGGCCAAAGTAAAAGTTTGAAATTTTTGCATAACAGTGGGTCGAACTCCAAGGTCAAACTCAAAGGTAAAATTTGGTGGTACCCAAAAGAAAGGCCTTGTAACAAGGAATACACACGTGAAATATGAAAGTCATAGCTTAAAACATTTCTTTTTAAAAAGGCATATGACTTATAAATTGTGTATCTAAGCCTTTTATTATATTTTGGACACTACATTTTAAATTTTTAGCATCTTTTTAGTACTTTTATGGATATTTAAAATTTTTATATATTTATCTTATAATTTTCGAATATGACCGTTGTAAATTTTTAAGTTTTATTTGTTTTACATATAATGCTTGTACAGCGCCTTAGAGTTTTAATATATAGGGCGCTTTATAAATGTTTAATAATAATAATAATAATAATAGCTCCTCTAAATCAAAAGTTATGGGCAAGATTAAAGATTTTGCGGACTAACAGACAAACAGAGAGACAGGCCGACAGACAGATGGACGGACACGACAAAAACTATTTACCCCCCCGAAACTATGTTTATGGGAGCATAAAAAATATATGGAACCTCTCGAAAATCTCAAAAGTGAAACGATATCCGCTTAACTATAAACTATGATATTTTATACACATGTACATGTAGCTATTGTCCCTACTATTTTGAAAAGTGCTGGAAGCAAGTTGTGCGCTGTTTGTTTTTTCCGCAATTTTACATTATTTAAATGCGTATAGTGTAAATGATCGAAGTTATTCAAAAGACAGCTAAATATTTTATATAAGTCCCGGGAATGAGGAAGTTGTTCCAGCACTTTTTCGGATGAAGAAATTTGTCTTTAAGAAAACACAATAGTGAAAAATTATCCGTATATCGCTGAATTTTTACGATCTTTGTATCCGTACATATGATTTTACCAATGTCACGTGACAAACAGCTGATGTACATGATGTCGCTTTGGCCGAACTCGGCAGAGACCCCATACATACATATGCATTATCAAAATTCCCATTTAATTAAACTCATACTAATGAAAAAAAGATATCAACGTGATATTGATTTTCTCGGAATATTTTAAGGCATATTTTCTATGGGCGCTGTCAGTAGCCTGCCTCGGCTTAAACATTGATCCTTTCGGAGCATAACCTTGAGAATGAGATTATTCTTATTCTAAACATATCACTCTTATTCGATACAATGTGATTCTTACTCGATTAGTTGTTATTCCTATTCGATAATTATAATTTGCAATGGTAATTCGTACTCGATAAATTGCCATTCCCATTGGAGGAAACATGACAATATGATTCCTATATATATCTTAATATGTCATTCTTTACGAAAACACTCGTTTCCTATTCGATGTCATTCATATTTGAAAACATGCGATTCCTGTTCGCTAATTTTTTCATTCATATTCGATAATTTTATCTTTCTTATCCGATAATTATTTGGTTTATCTGCAATAAAGTTGTTGTTCGAAAACATACTAGTATCCATTTTTATTTGAAAAAATACGATTCCTTTTCGATAAACTTCTTATCTTATTGCATAATTTTATCTCTCCTATGCGATGTTTTTCTTATTCTTTTTCAATAATTGCATTCTGGGAAATATGACAAAACTAGAACTGGTTGTAAACTCAGTTAAATAGGAATGACATGTTTAACATGATTATCTAATATAAGTCATTTTATTATCGAATAGAAATAACAAAAATATCGAAAAGGAATCACATATTTTCGAATAAAATAACAACTTAAGGGTGTTGAATTCACGAACAAAAATGACTTTTTTTTCGCACAAGAATAACAATTAATCTAATAGGAATCATATTTTATCGAACAGGAATGACATGAATTAGAAAAAGTAATTAAATCAAAATTTTTGAATAAGAATAACAAAAAAGTCTAATAACGCAACGTTTAACCCGCCATACCATAAACAGGTGATAGCGGAATACTATTTTACAAATAAGAAAAGTTCACTTTGGAAAAGATGAAGAAGAATTTTTTTTTCTTTGACAGTATAGTTTCAGTTGGTCTTCATCTTCCGTAGTCAGTAAAACTTCCAAACATGAAACAGTTGTGGCACATTCAGTGGTGACTTTAATTCAAAGTTCACTGGGATATATCGAGTCGGCATATGAACTTAGTAATTATTGTTATATGATCATACGTCATCGGTGTATCTATTTGTTGAGTTGAACCTCACAGCAAAGTGTTTTCTTCTTGTAATGTAATGTTTTAAAAAATATATTCCGATTCTGCTTCATAGAAATATTAAAACAGGTCGGCCAATAAAGGAGCACAATTAGTGCCCATCAAAATTCTAGCCCCCCCCCCTCCCCCGTTCCCGACGCCTATGGATTAAATCACAGTTGTAAAAACCAAGTCATAAATATGTGTTTCTATGCTGTTGAATTTAGAACCGGTTTCATGATCAAAATTCCACGACCCGGCTCAGTTTTCAACGGACCAGGGTCTAAATTCAACACCTTTGGTCTCAGTATTCAACGTTGAAAAATAATCCCCGGGTCAATTTTCAACCCGGGTCAAAATACAACGTTACACCAGACACATAGTAATCGGACGATGATTGAGGCCTTTTGGCGAATCTGTGGGGGTCATGGGTAAAAAATAAGTTGCACTTAAAAATCAGCGGTGTCTCCAACGATGCCCCACATCGTTACTCATTGGCAACCCATCATTAACACATCTTTCAAGGATTGACCGATGTATGGCCGAGCATCGTCAAGTGTCCGTTGAATCTGAGGTCATCGGGGGTTGTGTGGTGGGTAACAGACATCGGGAGATTTTCGGTCGATGTTGGACCAAACATTGGCCCATAGTCGACCGACGTACGAATGATGTTCACCAACGTATGAGCGATTTATATACATCGGCCGATTACCCTGGAATATCGTTTTATGATTAGCAACGCATCGCTGGGCCTTTAGGAGTCCGAGCGGCAACCTAGCCATTTTTATCCAAAAAACTCATTGGTTGCCCATCGTATAGCCCATCGCTGGATAATGTGACTGATACTTTAAGGACTAATAGGCCGATGTGGAAGATGTTGGGGCATCGCTCACAAGACGGATTACCACCGATTACCACCAGTCTACGGCCACCGGTCGGGAAATGTGACTAAAGCAGTAGTAGCATGGGGAAGAGGAATGACCCACCCCATTTTTTCCGATGAATTATAATTTTTTACTGTTGAAAATGTTCGTTAAGAACGGTCCCCTTTTTGTTGCAGTAAAGTTAAATAAGGGATGTATAGTATACATGTATGAATAATATTTAGCACTGAAAATAATTAGACCCCACTCCCACATACATGTACTAACAAATAGGATTTTCGAGTTAGTAGAATTTTGCAATTGTTAACTTTTTTATAGCAAGTTGCCCCCCCCCCCCTTTCTTTCAAAATCAATGTTACGTGCCTGATGGTGGTTTTGTCTTTCATGGGTCTGTATGTCCGTCTGTCCTTCCATATTTCTTGTCTGTCTTTGACGCTTTCGTTTCCGCACCATATCTCGAGAACCCTTTGAGCTTTCGCAATTAAATTTTGCATAGCAACTCCACATGGCCTAAAGAAGAACCCTATTGATTTTGAGGTCAAAAGGTCAAGGTCATAAATTGGTTAATACTGTCTGTGTTAACACTTCCGTTTTCGGCGCAATATCTCGAGAATCTTGAAATTTTACACAACAACTCCCTGTGGCATAAGGAAGACCCCTATTTATTTTGAGGTCAAAACATAAAAGTTCAAGGTCGTAAATTTAAACATTCCGTTTCCGTGTAACACTTTCGTTTCTGGGCGATATCTCGAGAATCCTGTGAGCCTTTGCAATAAAACATTACATAGCAACTCCCTGTGGCGTAATGATCCTTATTCATTTTGAGGCCAAAAGATTAAAGTTCAAGTTTAATTTTATACATTCCGTCTGTGTGTAACACATTTGTTTCTGGGCGATATCTCCAGAAGATTTTGAGCTTTTGCAATGAAATTTTATACCAAAACTCCATAGGGCCTCTCTAACCCCTCTCAACGTATTCCGCCCCGTTAGTTTTATTAGTATAAATTTAAAATCACCATTTCAGCACAGGGGCATGTGTAGAGTTATTGCTTAAAACAGTTCCAGAATGTCGGTGGACTCTTTATTCTTATTACATCTATTAGAACTGTTTAGTAAATGCTAAATTAGACACCATGTATTGTATAAAATTTTGACAATATAGAACGTGATTATATATTAATGTCAGCAACAGTAGAGGGCGCTTGATTCGATACTAACTGAAAAATTGATTCGAAACCAGGAAAACAGAGGCGAAGTTGTCGTAATTGGCATCTCTGGGCCTGTATACCACAGGTGATGTGCGCAATCATTCACTGTAGGTTTCCCGACACTAAAAAAATTTCCAGTCGTCCTATATTCCGCTGAAGACGAAAACCAATAGATGCCAATGGCCATCTTTTTCCCTATATTTGGCTTTTCTACAGTCTTTTGCGTCATGGCCAAAGCATTTTCAAACTTTTAATTAACAAAGTTTTCAGTAATTTCCCTTTTTTATTTTCTCATTCGTCCTTTAGGTCGTTTAAATCGGTTCTATCGTACCAATTAGTGGATCGGATCTTTTCCTAGTTTTTTTTTCCAGAAACATTCAAAAGTTACTTTTATACCCCATTTCTTTGAAATTCACAAGTCTGAATAATTTCATCTCCTTCTTTTAACAACATTTTGAGAATTTACTGACAATACATAAATCGATCTCGTCCAAACGCATAGCAAATTAACTTTTACTTACATGTGTACATTTACTAATGTGTAAATTTGCACAAATGAGCAAATTTTTGTCGTATGGATGGGGTATAATAGAAAATGGGGGAACTTTGGCTTTGACTTTATAATAAATGAATTTGCACCATCATATACTTTATTTTTCAAACCCTTTTATTCAATTGCTTCTAAAAGGAAAACACACTGGCACCTATTCAGATCTACATAATGTAAATGTTAAATACTAATCAAGATAAACTTTATTTCTTTAAAAAATAATGGAATAAAATATATAAAGTACACTAAATCTTGATTTCCACATTGTTACTGCATTTTCTTAAAAGTGATATCACAGCTATACATAAATTGCATGTAAATTTTTACACATCAGTGCATGTAAATTTTTACACTACTTAATTAGATTTATTGAGTCAACATTAAAGACTACATTTGTACAAAAAGAATAATCATATAAATACACATTGAAATCATAGAAAGTGAAGAATATTCTATTTAAAGCAATATGAGCTGCAACTTTGATGTCGGAATTTTTTGTTCTAAATTCAATAGTTATTTCAATGACAGAAAGAAATAACTGAATTGAACTTCTGTTGTTCATATTTGTGATGGAAGAACTATTTATAAGCTTCGATTTAATCAAAATTACATTATTGTGGTCCTGTACAATAATGATTTTTATATAAAACTTTATATTGGATTGTATTTTGAAGTCTTTCTTCTGCTTAATTTTAGTCTAATCACGGTCTTCACAGGTTAGGACCGTTTCATGCCTATCTGGATCTAGTCTGGAATCATGTCACAAAAAAGTACAGTCTGGTTACTTTAGTCATGCATTAATTTTGTCCTCTTTAAGTTAAGGTGTATAGAAAATAGTCAAAGCTTGATATCTCAAATTGAGTTTGAGATATCAAGGTTTGACTATTTTCTAGTCTTTGACATACTATTGATCTTCTATTTGGCCCATTTTAGCTGTAGATGCTATGATTTTTATAATTATAAATCTATGGGGATGCTTGTCTAATATAACAATATAATAATGTAATTTGTGTAAAATTTCTCTGAAAAAGTTGCAGACCCCTTTATTTCATCAAATGTGAACCTCCATGGAAAATTTTGGTTGAAACTGTGACAGAGGCACTGAGGAAGAGGTAAACAGGAGAAGTTAACAGACCATCAGACTTACTCTATGATGGTAGACAAACTTGCATCAGAGTCCTTGAGCTTTGGATCAGCTTAGCTAATACATGTAATAATAATAAGAATTCCCAAAAAACCATATGCAATTAAGAGTCACGATCCTGTTTGACTTTTTTCTTCACTTTTTTACTTCTTTCATATCGTATAGTTTCTCCCTCAAGAGCACTAAGTTCCATAAGTCTTTGTTGAAATGAAGCTGGAGCACCAACCACTGGATCTGCATATCTTGGATCAACTGTGCAGAAAAAAGTGTTTCTTTATAAACAAATGTCTAGAAATAAGGATAATTACCAAAAGTTCATGAATTTTAAATATATGACTTAAACATTGCCAATCTGGGGCAAGAATTCTTAATGTATGTAGGACAATTTAAGTTCTACACTTTTGTCAGATAAGAAAGCTTTCAAAAATATTATCTTTTCTGGCTCAGTGCTCTTTTAGGAATGTAACATGAAATGGAGAAAATGAAATGACTGAACCGGGAATTGAACCCGTGACCAAGTGAGCCATCCAAAACAGTATCCACTACCGTGATACATGTATTCCCCCACCTTAAGATGTAATATTCCACTGATAAGAGAGATAACATTCTGAAGACATTTTTCCATGAAATTCAGTGAATTGTCAATTCATGTTTTCATATTTTAAGTCCAGAAAACTAATCATCTATTAAAAAAATTCATTTAAGCTTAAATCTCAGGTGGGCTAAAACACAATACTAAAATAAAAAAAAAGTAAAAAGTTAAAAATAAAAGAAGAATAAAAAAATAAAGAAGGGTTTCCCTATGTAAAATATTGCATGTACATATTAACAAGCAATCTTCATATTTTGGTGGATTTGGAACAGAAAACAGTGTTAATTTATGATCACTATAAATATCGGTAAATATTTTTGACAATTTAATATACCCGGGTACCCTTGTGTCTTTCTCCAGTCCATTATGTTATAGACATTCAAAATCAAACCGGATTCTCATGTAACTGTGCTAATTTTTCAATATGTCAATTTTAATAGGGATGGGTATCGCCAAAAATATTGTATCGGGATATATCACGATTTTTCCCAAAAATATCAAGATATTATCATGATACTTTTTCAAGCAATTTTCACAATGATTTTAAGTGAATAGTCAATATTTTTCTTAATAAAAAGACGCTAAAAAAAACAAAATTTCACTTTCTCAAAATTTTTATGTAGTACATAAAATTTATCATGTTTGGACCGTAATATGCCATTCTTTTTAACTTTTACAACATTTTTAATACTTTCCTTAATTGTAATTTGAAAGACTGAACAAATAAATGAATAATATCTTGACTTCATAATATGTAATTAAATTACCAGTATTTAGGTCTCTGTATCAGGATACGTGTAACACAATAAAAAATTGCGATATACCAGTATACCAATAAAATCGCATTTCCCTAGAATTCAGGTATCATACTGTAATACATCCATATTAACTCCTTGCTCTATAAGGAATTTGTAAAGCAAACTATAACCTAAAATCACCTCATAATGGTAAGGCTGGGTATTGGCCAGAGATTTCGTATTGCGATATATTGCGATATTTTTAACTGTATTGCGATATGTATTGCAATATTTTCAATGAAATTACGATGGCATTTTCTTATTATATGAACTCTAATTTACATGCAGAATGTACATAACTATGAAAAGTAACCAAATGGAAAAAAATCCTGATGATTTAATTAAAGTTATACTCTGAAATACATCAATAAACAGCCTCTGTCTTACTATTTGGCTTAATAGCAAACCTTTCCACATAAGTTTTATCGATCCTAGCCCAGTGGTTCTTGTGAAAAAGATTTTTAAAGATTTTTTCCAAGATATTCCTACGTAAAACTTTGATTTTTCATTGTGGCTCTGTCCTACACACAGGGTCATGACTTGGAACAAAATTGATTCTACACTACCTAAAGATGCTTCCACATAAGTTTTATCTTTCCAAGCCCTGTGGTTCTTGAAAAGAAGGCTTTTCCTATGAATTTCTATGTTAAACTTTAATTGATCCCCCATTGTGGCCCCACCCTACTCCCATGGGTCCTGATATTAACAAACTTGATTTTACACTACCTGAGGATGCTTCCACATAAGCTTTATCTTTCCTGGCCTGGTGGTTCTTGAAAATAAGATTTTTTAAAGACTTTTCCTATGTATTTCTACAGGTATGTTAAACTTTGATCCTACATTGTGGCCCCATCCTACCCCCAGTGGTCATGATTTGAATAAACTTGAATCTACAATACCTGGGGATCTTCCACATGAGAGTCATTTTTCTTCATTCCTGGCCTAGTGGTTCTTGAGAAGATTTGAACAAACTTGAATCTACAATACCTGGGGATGTTCCACATGAGAGTCATCTTTCCTCATTCCTGGTCTAGTGGTTCTTGAGTAGATTTTTAATATATGCCAATAATTTGCCATTAATTTTTCATTAATACATAATGATCTTCCCTTGGAAAAGGGCACGCCCGTCATTTGAACAAACTTGAATCCCCTTCACCTAAAGATACTTTGTGGCAAATTTGGTTGAAATTGGCCTAGTGGTTCTTAAGAAGAAGATGAAAATGTGAAAGTTTAAGACAACTACAACAACAAAGACAGACAATGGACAAATTATGATCAGAAAAGCTCACTTGAGCTAAAAATTATCTAGCTAATCTTAAGAATACTGGGTACCTACCAATTTTTCTGGATAGGATGTCAGAGACAATAACTTGTATACATAAGATCATTTGTCAATGACATGGTATGGTGTTAGGCATGGGATTCACCAAAAAATTGGGATCACGTTTTATTACATTTTCAACAGTGAAATAATTTATTATATAGCCTATAAATATCCCTATATAATCTACACAATTATGAGCCTTAACAAGTTGAAGGATACCGGAATACGACAAACATTGATTTTGATCAACAAGAGGCCTATGGGCCTTATAGGTCACCTGAGCATCATGTAACAACTTTCAAACGATTGAATTTGGTTCATGTTTTAAGCTAGATGCTATGGCATTTACAATTTTGAAAGAGACATCATTGCTAATCATAACTAAGGAATTGCTTAGTTTGGTTACTTAATACCCATAGGCAGGGTAGGGGAACAGAAATGCATTTCAACTAATCAGCAATATTCAGCAATAATCAGTAGTGCCCCTACCACACATAAACCCCTGGCCCTAGGTCCACACATTGCATAATTTTTGAAAAGGCACCATAGCTTATCTGAAATGTTTGATTAATACCAAGGAGCAGATTTCAAACAATTAATTCATTTTCAGAATATAAGTAGAGCCCTCCTCTATGGTACCCCTGACCCAGGGGCCTTGAAGTTCACAATTCTGGAAGAAGGGCCCATGCTCATCATAACCATATAGGTAGTTCATCTCCTTATTACCTAGAAACAGAGAAGATTTTCAAAGATTTAATGCATTTTCACCATATAGAGCTCTGCCCTAACACCAGAACTCCTAACCCTGGGGCCCTAAAATTCACAATTTTGGTAGAGGCACTCTTGCTCATCATAACTATGTACTTAGTTGGTTTATTTGATACCCAGAAGCAGAGAAGAAAATTTCCAAATAATTAATACATTTTCACTATATCAATAGAGACCTGCCCTAACACCAGAACCCCTGACCCTGGGGCCATTACATTCCCAATTTTGGAAAAGGTACTCTTGCTCATCATAGCTATGTACTTACTTATGCTATATAATCAATAGAGCCCCACCCTAACACCAGAACCCCTGACCCTGGGGCTATAAAATCTAAATATTTGAAAGAGGCACCTTTGCTCATCATAACTACCGTAAATCTGGAAATTTTTACGTCGATTTTATTTTGCGAATCTGGGTCAAAATGCTGTTGATTAATTTTTACGTTTCAAAATTTTGGGAATGACCACTACTTTGTTTACATTTTCTTACTGTTGAAATATTTTAAAGAAAAATATTTTTGCGAATGCAATGAACTCGCAAATTTGCTAAAAATTTATCTACAGCAAAAATTTCCAGATTTACGGTATGTACTTAGTTAGTTTATTTGATACCCAGATACAGAGAAGAGGATTTTCAAAGAATTAATGCAATTTTTCACTACGTAATCAATAGAGCCCCGTTCTAACACAAGAACTCCTGACCCTGGGGGCATAAAATTCACAATTTTGGTAGAGGCATTCTTGCTCATCATAACTATGTACTTAGTTGGTTTATTTAAAACCCAGAAGCAGAGAAGAAGAATTTCAAAGAATTAATGCATTTTAACTATATAATCTATACAGCCCCACCCTAGCACTAGAACCCCTGACCATAGGGCCATGAATTTCACAATTTTGGTAGAGGACTCAATGGTCATTACATTCATGCCAACAGATTGACTGCTTGATGTCCAGGAGTAAAGAAGAAGATTTTAAAGATTTCATTAATTTGAGTGGTTTTTGCCCCACTACTCAAGCCCCTGGGGGGCAGGGACCATGAAATTCCCAATTTTTGTTCCCCTTTACCTTAAGAAGCTGTATACCAAATTTGGTCGAAATCGGTTCACTGATTTCACAGAAGAAGCTGAAAATGTTCAAATGTTAACACACGATGCACGGCGACAGACGAAAACCGATAGCAATAGGTAACCTGAGTGACTCTGGTGACCTTAAAATATGAAGTAAATATTATTATGATTATGACATCTTCCCCTGACGATTTTCAAATGTTAGCATATATGTTTCTTAATTAGTATACTGAAATGCAAAAGAAACGCAACACCCTACTTTAGGGGGAAATAATTTTGTAAAGTAAAGAATTTTGTATATTAAATTATGGATATCTTCAATTTGGTAAATATCGGTTATTTAACAGTTGAACAATTTTCATACCATAACCGGAAGTCAAGTTTGAGTCTGCTTAACAGAAATAAAAAATTGCATGTTAAACAAAACATTTGGCAATATTATGGAGTTTTAAGGGTTTGTAATCTTCATCTTCAGTAATGCAGCAATATTTCAAAAAATAAGATATCCTTTCGGTTCCCGTAACGATGCTAAGGCTTCTTGAAAATGGCTTAAGTACGCATTTCCATTGCTCTACTGGAAAATCTCACAGTAAAGGTGATGAAGAGTTGATGATGCAAAAATACACAATATTACACCTGACCGGGGTCTTACGTATCATATGCATAAATGATAGTCCAAGGGTTACTACAAGTTAGAGAAAATTCGACCAAATCATCTGAAAAACAGGCATTTAAGGGGGCCGACTGTAGTTTTCATTGCGCAATATTTCGCACATCATAGTAAAATGAAGCGTATTTACTGTTTTAAAGCAACTTTTTTTTACTTGATTAATAAAATTACACAAAATTAAGAAAATACAGGTTGAAAAATGTAATTACAGTAAAACTCGGTTATAGCAAAGTCCTGGGGACCTGTGAATTTAATTTGCTATATCTGTAATTCGTTATATCCATATAACAAATTCGTAAAACCATTTTAGCGAATTCGTAATATGCATGTTTTCCTTCAGGTATTACTACCAAATACGTTAGGAAAGCAAATATTAAAAAACATATCTTCGATAACTAAGGTTATATTATGAATTGGATTTTATATACAAATGCTAAACAGAAATAGAGTCAGTTTAATTCATCAATTTTTTAATTATCTTTGAGAGTTCGTTATAAAGGATGTAAATTTCATTATATTTAACCTCAACGGGAATCAAAATCAGTTCGCTATATCCGTAAATTCGCTATATCAGAGTTCGTTATAACTGTAAAATTTTACAAAGATTTGTTAAGAATTTTGCCGGGTACCCAGAAAAACTTCGCTATATCAGTGAATTCGTTATATCTGTGTTTGTACTAAACAAGTTTTACTGTACAATTTTATACAACTGAATTTTTAACTGATTTTGCAACCGATAGGTAGGTTGACGTCGTTATAGTGAGTTTAAGACGTTATGATCAACTGAAGCTCTTAAAGAAAGGGGTAATAAAAATGTTATTAAGTACCTGTCCACATAAAAATCAGACAAAACTGTAAAAAAGTGATACATGAAGGTTCTCAGAATTTGATGATTTTCCACTCATAGATTTATTTTGAAGTATAAACAATGTATGTAAAATGAAAAATGTTTTGAGTCATGGTAACCATGGAAACCCGGCCAAAGAAATTTCCTTAGCAACTGGCAGATTTTTCAGTGTTGAAGGAGAAAAAAAATCACCTATATTTGAGGCTTAAAATAACACGTAAATACCATGAGAATTATTCTTACTTATGGGTGTAATAAAGATATACATTTATTGTGTTCTAATAAGGTAATAAAAAATATTTAGGTCTTAAGTCAGTTCTGTGGTAGACATTGGAAGGTACACATGTTTTATAAGTTTTGCTGATTCAGCATTTTTCGTGATTTTGGCAATATTCAAGGCCAAATTTTGAAAATGGCCAGATTGATACAGTTGTTGCATGCATCTCACATAAAAGCAGAGGTATTTCTCTTTTAGAATTTGAAGTCAAATCCATGGGCTCTTTTTAAAATCGAATCTGTTGTCTAGCAACAAAAATGGGCTTTTTGATGCATAAAATGAGAAACAATGTAAAAAGTTTACGGAAAAATCAACTGAATGGTTATTTATGATAAACGAGATACAAATTTTAAAATAGTATAATTAAATTCGGTCTCCCTAGCACATTATTGAATATTGCATAATTCTTTATCTCCATAGCAACGGCAGGTTCTCCATAGCAACAAGGCAAAGAAAGGTAATTTTGGGGTGTATTCGTGTAATCTTATTAAGGCTTATTCAAATTAAATCAGAAAAATGTGATTGAGCAAAACTGACAATGAACTGTTGGTCAGTCTTAATTTTTTTTTCGTCTTTAATCAACACATGGCAACGATTCCCAGTGCATGGCAACCAATGTACCCTATGTCTCCTGTAAAGAGATTTGACTTTTGGATCAGTGTTCGTCATGGAAATGAATATTAAATTAAAGTGTTGATGATTGTATTTGTGGAAAGTTCTCAAAAAAAATGTATGAAAGGTTAATGTTCCATCAATTGTTATCATGGCAACAACTACATGTGAGTGAATTTAGAATGGGGCGAGTTCAAACAGAACTGTGACTGGGCGAATTTAAAACGGGGCAAAATGTATGTGTGAACGGGCAAAAATCATATGATACCAAATTAAGGATGTTTTCCATAGATAATGTTTTAATGTAACTTGTACGATATTGTGGATTAGATTCAAGACACTCACGGTGCATGGTTTCAATGGCTGCATTTTATTTCAGGAACTGTTTTCATTTCTGATATTTTAAAGTTTTTATCTCTGACATTTTTCAAGCAGTACTTTTCTGCAATGAAAGTAGCTAGGATTTAAGACTTAACTCATGAAAAATATTACAGAATAAATCATTGAAATCCAAAATAATGAGTTTTGCAATTGACTTTGGGTTATGTTTTAAACCAAAGGCCATGACATGGGGGGAGGGGGGGGTTAGGTTCAATATTCAGTACTAAATTTTTTCCAAACAGCACCACTTTGAATTCCTTATTTTAAACCTATTCTGCAACGTGTCTGTGGAAAGTGGGGGGCTAAACCTACGCAGCAATGTTCAAAGTCTATACTAGGAAAAGGCTAAGCCCCTAGCCCCCACCCCCTGGTTCCGACGCCTATGTAGTTTGGTAACTTTATAACCATAGACAGAGTAGGGGAATAAAAAAACCATTATTGTACAGGACGACAATAATGTAATTTTGATTAAATCGAAGCTTATAAATAGTTCTTCCATCACAAATATGAACAACAGAAGTTCAATTCAGTTATTTCTTTCTGTCATTGAAATAACTATTGAATTTAGAACAAAAAATTCCGACATCAAAGTTGCAGCTCATATTGCTTTAAATAGAATATTCTTCACTTTCTATGATTTCAATGTGTATTTATATGATTATTCTTTTTGTACAAATGTAGTCTTTAATGTTGACTCAATAAATCTAATTAAGTAGTGTAAAAATTTACATGCACTGATGTGTAAAAATTTACATGCAATTTATGTATAGCTGTGATATCACTTTTAAGAAAATGCAGTAACAATGTGGAAATCAAGATTTAGTGTACTTTATATATTTTATTCCATTATTTTTTAAAGAAATAAAGTTTATCTTGATTAGTATTTAACATTTACATTATGTAGATCTGAATAGGTGCCAGTGTGTTTTCCTTTTAGAAGCAATTGAATAAAAGGGTTTGAAAAATAAAGTATATGATGGTGCAAATTCATTTATTATAAAGTCAAAGCCAAAGTTCCCCCATTTTCTATTATACCCCATCCATACGACAAAAATTTGCTCATTTGTGCAAATTTACACATTAGTAAATGTACACATGTAAGTAAAAGTTAATTTGCTATGCGTTTGGACGAGATCGATTTATGTATTGTCAGTAAATTCTCAAAATGTTGTTAAAAGAAGGAGATGAAATTATTCAGACTTGTGAATTTCAAAGAAATGGGGTATAAAAGTAACTTTTGAATGTTTCTGGAAAAAAAAAACTAGGAAAAGATCCGATCCACTAATTGGTACGATAGAACCGATTTAAACGACCTAAAGGACGAATGAGAAAAAAAAAAAGGGAAATTACTGAAAACTTTGTTAATTAAAAGTTTGAAAATGCTTTGGCCATGACGCAAAAGACTGTAGAAAAGCCAAATATAGGGAAAAAGATGGCCATTGGCATCTATTGGTTTTCGTCTTCAGCGGAATATAGGACGACTGGAAATTTTTTTAGTGTCGGGAAACCTACAGTGAATGATTGCGCACATCACCTGTGGTATACAGGCCCAGAGATGCCAATTACGACAACTTCGCCTCTGTTTTCCTGGTTTCGAATCAATTTTTCAGTTAGTATCGAATCAAGCGCCCTCTACTGTTGCTGACATTAATATATAATCACGTTCTATATTGTCAAAATTTTATACAATACATGGTGTCTAATTTAGCATTTACTAAACAGTTCTAATAGATGTAATAAGAATAAAGAGTCCACCGACATTCTGGAACTGTTTTAAGCAATAACTCTACACATGCCCCTGTGCTGAAATGGTGATTTTAAATTTATACTAATAAAACTAACGGGGCGGAATACGTTGAGAGGGGTTAGAGAGGCCCTATGGAGTTTTGGTATAAAATTTCATTGCAAAAGCTCAAAATCTTCTGGAGATATCGCCCAGAAACAAATGTGTTACACACAGACGGAATGTATAAAATTAAACTTGAACTTTAATCTTTTGGCCTCAAAATGAATAAGGATCATTACGCCACAGGGAGTTGCTATGTAATGTTTTATTGCAAAGGCTCACAGGATTCTCGAGATATCGCCCAGAAACGAAAGTGTTACACGGAAACGGAATGTTTAAATTTACGACCTTGAACTTTTATGTTTTGACCTCAAAATAAATAGGGGTCTTCCTTATGCCACAGGGAGTTGTTGTGTAAAATTTCAAGATTCTCGAGATATTGCGCCGAAAACGGAAGTGTTAACACAGACAGTATTAACCAATTTATGACCTTGACCTTTTGACCTCAAAATCAATAGGGTTCTTCTTTAGGCCATGTGGAGTTGCTATGCAAAATTTAATTGCGAAAGCTCAAAGGGTTCTCGAGATATGGTGCGGAAACGAAAGCGTCAAAGACAGACAAGAAATATGGAAGGACAGACGGACATACAGACCCATGAAAGACAAAACCACCATCAGGCACGTAACATTGATTTTGAAAGAAAGGGGGGGGGGGGCAACTTGCTATAAAAAAGTTAACAATTGCAAAATTCTACTAACTCGAACGGGGGGGGGGGGGGGGGGGGGGGTACAGACATCCACGTTATCAGACCTTGGTTAGTTATCTACGGTTAAGGTGCCTTTTCATATTCATTAAAATTATGGATTTTTTCCGCTCATATGGCTCACAAGATACCAAATACGTTTAGGATGGTCTTCAGTAATGTTTTTACACTCATCCATAGTTTACCACCATATGTTACATGAATATATTTCCCTGCGGATCCGTATTCCGTCTCAAATATTAGCAACACCCTTTTTATGTGCCTTTAACCCTATGATATATAACAAGGAGTGGCGACCATTTATACATAGAATTTAAAGAACACGACATGCACAGTGCAATATTATTACAAGGCAGCTACAGTATAGCGTTCCACAACAAAATATCTGCAGACATTTAAAGTGTTTACTTGAAGTATTAGAAGATTATCAAAGAAAATCTAGATATTCTATTGTGCTAAAGATGTCCTTGACAAATGCTGGCAATATTCCAGGTCAGACTTAAATAACAATCATTCTAATACCTCTCTTTTAACAAGTAAACACATGTGAATATGGAGTCAAGTACATTCAACATGTTCAATATTTATAATTATTATCATCGCTTGTTTTTGGAAGGAGTGATCATGAGTGTCAATACTTCTTCTTGAAAAACTTTTTCGTGGAAGCATTATTAATCAAATAGATGTACATCACGAAAATTAACGAAGGGATCAAGTGTTTCATGTAATGACAAAGGACAAATAATGTGTAGAGAAAGATGTCGGAATTAACGGCGGCCTCGGAAGCCTCTCTTACTTCAGTCCAAGACAAAGTATCTATGTCCGAAACATTTAAAAGAGTTTTGGAGCAATTAAATGTCAACAACAGTGATTCTTTAAATAATATGGATTGTTTAGATGGAGTGGGTCATCTTCGACAAAAAAGATCCTCATTTAATGAGGATGATATTCTATCTTCATTACCACGAACTCCACCAAGAGAACGTCGAGCTAGTGTCTGTGTCGGTCAACTTCACTCTGGAAAATCTCCACCGCGCCATTTACATTGCAGACGTAAATCTGTTCAATGGATTGACGAACATTTTATTTTACCAATAGCACATGAACCAAGTCCAGAAGAAAAACACGGAGCAAGGATATTTATAAAAACTGTGCCTAAATCTATTCTTAAAAATTCGCATGAAAACATTGCCTCTGATGAGTTTAAGATTTAAAGAGATTTACTTAATTCTATAATTCAATGTTCCTATACAACAAAACATTTAATATTTCATAACTTAAACAAGAGGAAAACAAGTCCCATGGACTACACAATGAGTAACATTGGTTCTTTTCAAACTCGTAAAAAATACAATTTATAGTTTTACTTTTTATCAAAGAACTGAAAGAACAAAATTTGTATGTAAATATTTTTAGTTTGCTTATTGCCTGCAGTTTGTTTGAATAAGTAGCATTTAATAAAATAAAAAAAAAAACTAAATGCACAATATTGGGGATGTTTTTTATACTGCATTTTATATCCGCGGTAAATCCATAAGTAGCTTTTTTCGTATCAGCCTCAGGGATCATTTCCTTTGTGAGGCCTAGAAACATCCTACCAAGTCAGCTGATATATCTTGTGGGGCCTAGAAACATCCCACACGGTCAGTTGATGTATCTTGTGAGGCATAGAAATCCCTACCCGGTAAGCTGATGTATCTTGTGGGGCCTAGAAACATCCCACTCTTTCAGCTGATGTATCTTGTGGGGCCTAGAAACATCCCCTACCAAGTCAGCTGAAATATCTTGTGAGGCCTAGAAACATCCCACACGGTCAGTCGATGTATCTTGTGAGGCCTAGAAACACCCTACCCGGTCAGCTGATGTATCTTGTGGGGCCTAGAAACATCCTACCAAGTCAGCTGATGTATCTTGTGATGCCTAGAAACATCCCACACGGTCAGTTGATGTATCTTGTGGGGCCTAGAGACACCCTACCCGGTCAGCTGGTGTATCTTGTGGGGCCTAGTGACATCCTACCAAGTCAGCTGATGTATGTTGTGGGGCCTAAAAACATCCCACTCTGTCAGCTGATGTACTTTGTGGGGCCTAGAGACATCCTACCAAGTCAGCTGATTTATGTTGTGGGGCCTAGAAACATCCCACTCTGTCAGCTGATGTATCTTGTTGGGCCTAGAAACATCCTACCAAGTCAGCTGATAAATCTTGTGAGGCCTAGAAGAAACATCCTTTCTGTCAGCTGATAAATCTTGTGAGGCCTAGAAACACCCCACGCTGAGAATCTATGTGTATTATTTAATGTTAAAAAAAAACCTTATCTGACAATTATAAAAGTTTGAAATGATGTAAATTGAACTAAACCACGTGTATGTATAAAAATGTACACGTGTAGCAAACCAGCATAATTATTTTGTCGTTCTGTCATCGGATTGAACAATTGTTCTTGGTAAGCGACTATGTGCGAAATACATGTAGCCATATAAGGTAGATTCCTCGGATATATGTCTTAGAATATGGGCCATAACTCAAGAACCCCTTGGCCAATCATTATCAAAATTTGTCACAGGGTATCCTTGGCCCAAGGACTACCATTTATTATAAAACTAGGGTTTGGACCCTTAAACTAGGGGAGATAATCTGGAAAATAAAACCAAAAGTACTGGTTCTTAAAAAATCTTCTTCTCCATAACCACCTGGCAGATTTTCACTTAACTTACATACAAGCATCAGGATATGTTGAAGATTAAAATTTGCACAGGGAATTACCCTGGGGCAAAGGGCGTGGTCTCAAGGTCAAGTTGACTTTTCTGATCTTTTTTAAAACATGTAATCCCATTATTTCAGACACTGAGAGGTTTAAAAGCATCAAATCTTGTAAGTTGATGCATCTGGGGGCTTCAAAACATATTTATGAAAAAGGAGGTCACGTACTTTGCGGGCATTTGTTTCAAATTGATTTTAAGGTATATATTGGACACTTTAAGGCCTATGATCATCAAACTTTGTCAGTTGATGCATCTTGGGTCTGCAGAAAAGTCAGTCAAAATGTAGGTCACTGTGACCCACTTTCGACATTTTATGACTACAGTAGAGACCCACTATTACGGTGACGGTTTTATACGATAGAACGCTTATTACGTTGTAAATTCAAAGCACAAAACCATTTTAACAAAACTATACAAAAAAGAACCGTTTATTACGTTGTCCAAAAACACCAGGTCTCAGTATTACGATGTAAAAATTCTGTCAAAATTTTTTTCACTCCGTGTTTATTCAGTGTTGATTGCTGGTAGACACTTAATGAGACGCTAAATAAACATTGGAACACCTGTGCTTTGAGAGAGTGTTAACTTACAGGGCAGTTAGGTAATTAGTGACGCTTGATTGCACCCACCTGGACTGTTCCAGCGAGCCCAGCAGATTTGGAGACGTGCCAAAGCCATTGTTAAACAATAACCTTGTTAACTCATAAATCTAGCTTCTTCTTTATCTATCACTGTAATTTTTTTAAAATTCTTTTATTTTTTATTTCATACTTAGTTTAATAAATTAATTTAATAAATAAAAGGTTATATTTAAAATTTTGCATATATGCTGTACACAGGTACACATAATGTGTCGTTTGCAAATAAACTGCGTGAATTAACAGCTTGGGTATCAAACATCATTTAGACAAAATTCGAACTCCACTACAAACGTTTTAACAGCTTGGGTAGTGGCTTGGACTACCTCTCAGTTTTCAGCAGAAATACAAATCGATAATTGCTGAACTGCTAATTGACCTCTGTTCAGTAATAAAAAAAAATTATTTTGACAGATTGCTTGTCTATTTACTTTGACCTTTTTATTTGAATAAAAAAAATGTTGCGGTTTATTCAGAAATGACTTTTAATTGAAAACAAAGACAATAAAATAATCAGAATTTTGGTTGTTGTTTATAAGGAAATGACTATGACTACGAAGACATTGAAATTTTCACGAACGCATTATCTCAAGAGAAACGAAAGTGAAAGTATATGTTATAAAAAATGGCGGCAATTAAAAGAAGATTCCCGGGTTTCCATGGTTACCATGACTCAAAACATTTTTTCATTTTATATACGTTGTTCATACTTCAAAATAAATCTATGAGTGAAAAATCATCAAATTCTGAGAACCCTCATATATCACCCTTTGTCTGATTTTTATGTGGACTGGTACTTAAATAAAAAGTAATAAAAATAAGCTCTTGAAATTTAAAACATAGAAATTTGAGAATCTCTCCATTATTCTTATCATTTTTTCCTATAAATACATTTGTGCCTGTCATATTTTGTATGTGTTTCTTACACATAATGTACAATATAGTATTACTCATCATATATTATAGTTTGAACAAAAAGTCTATTGTAGTATTTTATAATTTGCTTAAAAGTGCAAAAAATTGGCACTTTCCTATATTAACCTATAGTTAATATACCTATATTTTGTGACGGTCCCTTAAAAATACCTGGACAGTAGATTTCGCCCAAACTTTGCATGTACACTAAAGTTAATGTAAGTTATATATAGTATAAAAATGAAGATTTTCGCTATTGTATTTTTCACACAATAAAACCCCAGTCGTCCCGCTTAAAAAAAATGGCAAAGAATAATTCCTTCGCTCAAATTTCTATATTGATTAGCCCATTGTATCGTAGAAATTAAGCTGCAATTGTTGTTTAGGACAGTCTTGCACGTTAAAATTGAATGGCTGGGAGGGGGTGTTTTAACAGTCATATGTTACTTAGTAAAGTTAAAAGATAAACATTTAACATTTTTATCAAATCTCTGATGTTCTGTGAGTTTAACCTTACTGAATATTTTTTTGAAAATTATAAGAAAAAAAATTCAAACATTTGTAGATTACTGCTTGTTGAATTTCTTTTGCGTTTCAGTATATATAGTCTCTGCATTTAATGAGTGTTTGTTGAACTGTTTTATTGAAATTTAACAAAATATCTAGTAAGAGTAGCATATTGAGTACAGTTTACAGACAGAAGGTAGACCAAGGGTAATTAATGCTTATCTGGTATTCGTGCATTTAACAGAATTTACATAATCATCTATGAAATCCAGAAAATTAGACAAATACCATCTTTCATATTGGAGTTTCTTGTTGTTTGAACCAGTATTGGTCTCATTCCTGATATGGTGTAGCGCCCTCTACAAGTCTGGGGCATTCCTGTTGAACTGTTCGATCCTTGTGTTGTATACATTTGCATATTTCTGCCAGTGACATTTGTAACAGCACTGTTTGTGACAGTACTAGCACTACTAGCACTGCTGTTTAACTGTTTTGCAGGTGTTTGAGCATTTGGACTCCATATTGTTCCCATTGCAATTAAATCCTCAGTATCTCTTCCTGTGAAAAAAAAAGCTTTCAATATCCAAAGTATAATTTGCACTAAATGCATGTTTAACTCCAAAAGGATTGCCCGCTAGAAAGTTTAAAAAATTTCATTAATTAAGCAGTAGTTAATTAATAAAGATTGCATTGATGTCTATGGGGAGAAGTGTTTTTTCAAAATAAAAATTCAAATAATTTGAATTTCAATGAATCCTGCGGTGGAAAGATGCATTGAAACATTAAAAATATAATGACAATTGAAAACATTTTTTTTTTATCGGCTAAATTTTTTTTAATTGATTTTTTTATTAATTAAAAAAAGGGGAGATAACTCTTACCAAAATTCAAGGTCATGAATGAGGACACATTCCATCATACATACTAATAGTAATAAATGAGAAGTATGTCTAAATAAATTGAGTATTCAATGCCTACATATATGTTATGCATTCAATTTCATTGAATTTGTTCCTATTAGGGATTGAATAACTTAAGAGAACAATTTCATAAACAGGCAGACATGGAGAATTTTAGATTTTGGAGGAACAAAGTCACATCTTTAATAAATAATGCAAAACCTATGTATTATAAGGAAGTAATTGAAAATAGTTCTACTTCAAAGGAAATGTCGGGTCACTTAAATCAGTTGGCCTCAAATCAGACAAAAACTCGTCTCCTTCCAATATATAATGGTTTAGATCTTGATATAAATCTACAGGATATTGCAAATGCCTTTAATGAGAATTTTTCCCAAAATCCCAAAATATTATTAGATAATCTTTCATTTACTACTTTTAAATCAGATTAATTGAAAAGATACACGGAGACGAAACTTGGAGATCAAGACTTTTTTGAAATTCCTTTGATTAATGAAGAAAAAGTGCTCGAAATGTTAAAAATACTTGATGTAAACAAATCTGCTGGTATATAGATTTCTTGGGCATAGATTGCTTAAACTTTCAGCTAGTATAATATCCAAATCTCTAATACACCTAATAAATTCTAGCCTTCTCAAGGGATATTTTCCTCCACAGTTAAAGGTCGCAAAAGTATCTTCCCTGCTTCAAAAGGGTGATAAATCAGACCCAGGAAACTATCGCCCAATCTCAATTTTACCAACTACTATAAAAGTACAAATATTCATGGAGGATTAAATTTCGTTGTTGACAATTTTCAATGAAATTAAATCCCATACGAAATTTTATATGACTATATATTGAATAGGATTACTTTCAAAACAACGAAAATACCCACAAACCTTTTTTTGATGACAAATCAATGAAATTTTATCCCCACGAAAATTTGTGATCCACAATATATCGAAAGTTTTAGAGAAGCATGTAGCGGAAAATATACGTATCTTTACTTCTCACTTTGATTTACTAATGAAATCACAATCTGGATTTTGAGAACTTCACTCATGCCAGACAGCTCTCACAAAACTAACTGATAATTGGCTGCATGCAATAGATAAAAAAAATTTTGTTGGCAATACTTGTCTGGATTTTACCGAAGAATTTGATCTTGTTAATCATGATATACTCATTAGAAAACTTAAATGCTATCACTTCAATCCAATATCAATTAAACTGATTCAATCATACTTATATGATCGAACTCAAAGTGTTAAAATTGGTGCATACACATCTGAATCACTGCCAGTCACAGCAGGTGTGCCACAGGGCTCTATTTTAGGTCCTTTGTTGTTTCTGTTGTATATTAATGATTTACCATTCTGTGTTTAACATTGTAATATTGATATGTTTTCTGATGACACTACAATGCATTTTCATTTCACGTATTGAAACAACTCTTGATCATGAACTCTGGCAAATACAACAAGAGGCCCACGGCCTTATAGGTCACCTGAGAATCTCATTACAACTTTCCAACAATTGAATTTGATTCATGTTTTAAACCTGAGGCCATGAAATTCACAATTTTGAAAAGGGGCACAATTGCTCATCATAATTATACACTTAGAATGCTTACTTTGGCTACTTAATATCCAGAGGAAGATCAGAGTTCCAAAGATAAAATGCATTTCCACCTTGTAACCAGCTGTGCAACGCTTCCCACAGGAACTACGGACCCTGGCGATTACAAGCTCAAAATCAAGGTCAAAACATTTATATGTAAACAAAATACTCTCTAATCATTTGCTGAAAATCAAAATCTGCATTGATTTGAAAATCAGGGAGTAAATACACTTTGGGGCAAAACAAATCTGGAGCTCTGATGAAGAAAGGGGTCAAGGTCTAACATTTTGATGTACATAAGACCTGGACTATATTTTCATGTAAAAGATTAAAAGATTAACCTTGACTTTATTAATAGGTCAGGGTGAAAAAATGTTGGTATTCACCCTTTATCTATGCAATATCTCTCTATGTTCCAAGTTTGAGATAAAGAGAATTTTACATAGCTGCATGGAAATAACGCTCTTAGAAAATCATCAAAAATTATCTGTAAACCAACAGTTATTGGCATCATCTTTTATTCATGAGTTGAGAGTTTGAAATCAATCCCTACAATAAATTTTCACAACTGAGGAAACTTTCTCTACAAATACACAAGTACAGTCATGTACATGTACATGTACATGTTTAACTTGTAAAATAATACACTATAAGCATGCAACACAATTAATCTAGATTAACTTAATACTTGTGCTGAGTGCTTGTTCAAAAACTAAAAGCACATACAATATAAAACTATGTGTGTTTTATTGTACAGCAAGTATTGCTACCAAAATCATCTTTGACACCCTATAAGTTTAACCTCCAAGAGTCATAATGGCTTTCAAAATTAGCATAAATGCGGTGTTAGAAATAGAATAATAGAAATTTTAACTCACTTGTGTGTGATTTGTACCATAAAAGGTGTTTGATAACACTAGCATTGATTCTAGGCAGATGAAACTCATCTTGCTCCTCTAAATCCCTCAGCACAATACTAAAATTGGCCATGATATACATTAACACTGAAACATATGATGAACAACATACAATGAAATGTTTCTATTCCTATTTTAAATCTGAAGGAGAGCCTACACATTGTTTGATTCTAAAAAAGATTTAATTGTTATATTGTTATGTCTTACAAACTAAATACTCAACATATAAATATGTCTTTTAGTGCCATTTGTTGAAATTTAATACTAGACGAGAATTTAATCAACCATGTAGCATTTAAATTCATAAAGAACTGTATCAATAAATGGTATCTTAATTACAAGCTGCACAGTTTCAAAGTATTTATAAATCCTCTTATCATATTAGAATGTCATATGATACTACTGTTATCCATACACCACAACTTTCCTCTATGATCACTTCAAAAAGCAGATCAGAAACTGCTTAATAAATCCAAACTGTCCTTTTCCAAGATGTGATATTTTTTACATCATTTTTTAGGGTTGGGACGATATATCGAGATATCGATGTATCATGATATATGTGAGGACAATACACATATTGATACATTTGAACAAATATCGAAATATCGCCCAAAAATCTGACCTATGTTTTTTTTTGTTTATTTAACATTTGGGGTTTAAAATATAAGATATATAAGTTAAATATAAATATAGAAATGAAATAGATAATAATAAACATCACTTGATTAAAATATTTTTGTTTAGAAATGAAATAGATAATAATAAACATCACTTGATTATAATATTTTTATTTTATGATATATAAACAACTATTTTGAATAAATTATTCTCATTTGCAAAGAATTAATATGTTTATTTCAATGCAAAAAAAGATTTTATAAACAATTAAACATATCGTGATACATATCATATTGTGGCTCATATATCGTGATACGTATCGATATAGAAAAAGTTGTATCTTCCCAGCCCTATCATTTTTACATCATAGTTTAAATTTCCAATTGGTTGATAAATGAAGCCCTACCTAGGCACATAAAAGAGGATTTTAAGGAAATAATTCATTTTCATTATATAATGTATATAGCCCCGCCATAGAACTAGAACCCCTGACAGTGGGGCCATGAATTTCACAATTTTGGAAGAGGCAGCCTTATTCAACTCTGCACTGGTATGCCCATGAGCAGAGAAGAAAAAGAATTTCAAAGAATTTATGCATTTTCACTATATAATGTATATAGCCCCGCCTATGCACTAGAACTTACTTAATATCCAGATGAAGATCAGAGTAACAAAGATAAAATGCATTAATTTCCACCTTGTAACTAGTTGTGCAGCCCATCCCAAAGGGACCACAGACCCTGGGGCTACATATTTCAAAATTTTGGAAACTTTTGTTGTTGATTAATACCAAATTTCAAAGCATAAATTTATTTTCAGACAATGTACCCAACCCCCCTCCAAATACCTCTAACCCAGGGGTCTGGAAATTCACCATTCTGGAAAAGGCAGCTTTCTCGATCCATCATAAATATGTACTTAGATCATTGGTATAATACCCAGAAGCAAAGGAAAAAAAATTCAAAGAATTCATGCATTATCATTATATAAACATAAGAGCCTTGCACTAACACAAGAAGCCCTGACCCAGGTGCAGAAAAGAAGATTTTCAAAGAAATAATTAATTTTCACTATATCATTTTTAAAGCCCCACCCTAGCACTTATAAGAACCCCTGACCCTGAGGCCATGTGATTCACAATTCTGGAAGAGGTAGCCCAGTATTCAACATAACTATGCACTTGGCTAGTTTATTTAATGCCCATGAGCAGAGAAGAAGAATGTCAAAGAATTTATGCATTTTTCGCTATTTAATGTATAAAGGCCCGCCCTAGCACTAGAACCCCTGACCCTGAGGCCATAAAATTCACAAATTTGGAAGAGGAAGCCTTATTCAAATTCAACATAACTATGCACTTGGTTAGTTTATTTAATGTCCATGAACACAGAAGAATTTCAAAGAATACATATATAGTCCCACCCTAGCACTAGAACCCCTGACCCTTGGGCCATGAGATTCACAATTTTGGAAAAGGCAGCCTTATTGAACTTAACTATACATTTGGTTAGTCACGAAGACCATGACGACAACGACAGACAACGGACAAATTTTCATCAGAAAAGCTCACTTGAGCCTTTGGCTCAGGTGAGCTAAAAATATATTTCAAATCCACTATCTATTTTGTCGTCTAAGTAAAAATTTCAAGGGCATTTGCTTAATATTTGGCAGTTTCCAGAGCATTTGAAATTGGAAAGTAGTAAACACAACACAAGTAAAATGGCGACGTTTGATGATGTTGCGGTGCACCATATAGCAGTTCAATTTGATTTGTAATTAGGCCCTAAGAGGGTTGAAAGGAATACGAAAGAAAAACGAATATGAAAACATCACCAGATATGAAATCATACAAATGAAAAGAAAAGCGAAATCATTTTTCATCGAGTTGAAAAAAAGTATACAGACAAACTGCTATCTGTTATAACATAAGACGCTTTCACTGTCGAACGTGGATATCAAATTAATTGCCTATATTGTTTAATGTCAGTGAGAATACTGTCCATAACTCATGAATAAATCATCAGAAAATTGCATGTGCGTGTCAGATTGGTTCATCAACTGCTTATGGAGGAATGAAGGGAAACTTGCTATAATATATGCGTCATAAGACGATACAGTACATAACATAAAATGTCATAATTTGTTTATTTATGCAATATATCTATTTGAAATTTGCTATGCATAGTGATGAAATATGTTCTGAAGAGTAGTGAAAATTTTGAAACACAGTGATACTTAGACAACTTGTCCATGATTTTACCGGACAACCATCATACAATGTACAGGAGCATAAAAAGGCTAATATTTGGAGAAATAGATATTGAAAAAACTTCAAATTAAATCTAGAACAAATAATTTCTAACTAATACAAAAGGGTGATTTAGTTATGATCCTCTGATTATCATTGACATTATTCAACATTTTACAGGGTTATCTTAAAAGCATTGCATTGTTTTCATATTGAGTTTTTTAGAATTTAGAAGGTTTATAATAAAAAATTTGGTATCAAAATATTCCGAAAAAATGCTGTTTTGGAAACAGATTTTCAAAAATTTGGTCACAAAGGTCCCTTTTCACTTGACGCAACTCATATTCCAGATGTTTTGTTTATCTAAATCAGTAGTAGTATACAGCAGCAAGTATAGACATTTAAACATGCATCACACAGTTCCTTTTATTATTGGAATTCTTCAACGTTAGGGGAAAAGACAAAGTTCAAACTACGATACGTACGTCATTAAGCGAAAATGGGTCAAAGATGGCCAAACTTATCATTGGATTATAGACAGACTTACTGGTACACTAACAGTAAAAACTCGGTTATAATGAAGTCTGTGGGACCTGTGAATTTAATTTGCTGTATCTGTTATTCATTATATCCATACAATGAATTTGTATACTGGTAACTAAATATAGAGAGTTCGCAATATGCAAGTTTTCCATCAATAATATTACAAAATACTGTAGACGTAGTTATTTCCATGGAGTCATAATTACGCGGAATCACAACATCAGTTTGATCCACGGGTAAAAAATTACCTGGGTTCTTTGAATGCCAAAAATATATATTGTAACCTGCACTAAATATATGAGAAAAAATACTATTATTTCGCTAAAATTTGTCTGCTTTACGAATATACAATTTTTCAGAGAACAAAAACAAAAAAATGACTCAGAACAACATAAATGTACGTATGCGGTATGTTCTTGCCAGCTCACAAAATTATCAATTATCATGAAATAATTCTTGATATATCTTAATATATCTGTATATGTACATCTACAATTATCAACACTAGGTTCAAAGTCATGTGAGGTGGCTGATCAACGCACACCAGTCCGTTCAAACAGAAGCTTGAGACAATCTGTGAATCTTTCACGAGTAAAAAAGAAAAGTAATTTACTTTTTAATAAGTTATTTTACATGGCCTGAACTTGTGCTGTCACGTGTAAATGTAATTTTTCAGAGATTATTATAATAAATGTAAGGGCTCTGAAAAACTGCACTAAAAACACAGGTCATGGCGTTTCTATTATTGGATGATTGACACATAACCGTTGAGGACAATTCTGTGTAGCATGTGCCGTTATCTCTAACGGCGGGGAAGAAGATTAAGTTTGAGGCAAGGATATGCTGAGGACCCTGAAAAACTTTGCTAAATCCTTGAATTCGTGTTCGAATTAAATGAGTTTCACTGTATTTTGCATATAGAATATGAAACGATGTTATAGATACCTGAAGCCAGACTGTTTGTCCTCATACTGTACATAGGATCTCCTCTAATACTGCTCCTAACTGCATTTGGTCTACATTGGATATGTTTCGTTGAAGGAAAAAATTGAGGGGGTCCAAAATTATCATCAGTTTCCTTGCAGAAATTAACTGAAAAGATATTTAAAGAGAACAAATATAAAACAAGATACAGAAAAACATGGTTAAAGCAAACACGCTTATTTAGTATTTTTATTAAACATTTCGAAAGTCCCCTATATATCAAACTCTAAGGCACTGTACAAGCATATTATGTAAAACAAATATAACTTAATTGAAACTAGATACTGTGAGCAATGAGCTCATTAAATGATACCCTCCACCTCCCATGTGACTATAATGGCAGTGTCCATGTTTTGCAATGGGAAACCCGAAATGTAAAATAGAGGGTGTACAATGGTAATATGTAATAAAGATTAAATGTGAAAGTCTCATCAAATTCCATTCAGTGGTATGAAAGGAGTTGCGGATAAGAGATAGGTACCCCAAAGCTTAACAAACGGACGTACAGATGGACATATGTACAGCTAGACAAATGAACAGATGGACATCACGATTACTATGTACCCTCCAACTTTTCAAGCGAAGTTTTAAAAATAAACAGCAGTCATATTTGAACTAGGGCCAGTATTGTGCCATATATTTATGAAAAAACATAAAAATAGTGTTATGATCTTGAAACAAGAGGCCCATGGGCCACATCGCTCAACTGAGCATTGTGGCTAGGAAAAATGAGAAATTGAATTACAATACTATTGAAAGTTTAAATCCAAAAGTTTGGCCCCGCCCTACCGCCGGGGATCATGATTTGAACAAACTTGAATCTACACTACCTGGGGATGCTTCCATATAAATATGAGCAATTATGGCTTTGCCGTTCTTAAGAAGAAGATTTTTAAAGAATTTTCCTATATATTTCTATACAAAACTTTGGTCGGCCATTGTGGCCCCGCCCTACCCCCGGGGGTCATAATTTGACCAAACTTGAATCCCCTTCACCCAAGGATGCTTTGTGGCAAGTTTGGTTGAAATTGGGCCAGCGGTTCTTGAGAAGAAGTTTACAGAAAGACAGATGGACAGACAGACAGACGGACGCCGGACAAAATGTGATCAGAAAAGCTCATTTGAGCCTTTGGCTCAGGTGAGCTAAAAATCATGAACAAGAGCCCCATTGGCCACATCGCTCACATGAGCAACAAACTAGGTAAAAACAAAAATCAATTCAGGATTGACAAGATGTGTTTGTGAAACACAATGCGCCTGGTGGCAACAAAGTTCGAAAAAGGAATTTTTAGCTTAATTAGTGAAGCATGCATACCAAATATGAAGTTTCTAACTTTCATGGTTCAAAAGTTATGGAGAAGATTCAAAAAAAGCTATTTTTAGTAAGTAGGTCACAGTCAAGGTCACAAGGTCATTAACCTTGGTAACATTTAAGAGATCTTGATTAGTGGAGTATGCCTACTAAATATGAAGTCTCCATTTTTCATGGTTAAAAGCTATGGCGAAGGTTAAAATTTGCAGACAAAAAGCTATTCTTAGTATAGTACCCCATTTTGGCCTCAGCCGACCCCTGGGGGTCTTGATCTGAACAAAAGCTTGACTCTACACTACCTGAGCATGCTTCCATATGAGTTTCATCTTTCCTGGCCTAGTTGTTCTTGAGAAGAAGATTTTCAAAGATTTTTCCTATGTATTCCTATGTTTAACTTTGATCCCCCATTGTGGCCCCACCCTATCCCTTGGGGTCATGATCTGAACAAACTTGAATCTTCACTACCTCAGGATGCTTCTACATGAGTTTCATCAACGATACCAATGACAGCAACGACAGACAACAGACAAATTTTGATCAAAAAAGCTCACTTGAGCCGTCGGCTCAGGTGAGCTAAAAAGGGAATGCATGAAATTATTTTTATTACACATATTTTAGGAACCATTTATATTCTATGGAATGGCCTACCTTTTTCAATAGATACAGATTTTCCACGTCTTCCTCTGCCACTGGAATGTCTGTAATCTGATTCTTTCAGTTCACAAGATGAGACTCTTGATTCTCTTCCAGCTACATCAACAAAACTGTTGCATCTCCCTTCAACTATGTCAGACTGACTGGTTTCAACACCATATACAAGATCAGCAGTTGAATAAGGCACTGTGTGGGTTGAGGAAGAACTGAATTGAAAAGTAAATAAGTGTCTAGATTAACAGAACAAAACGAACTCATCTTCTTATTAACTTTTATAATGCAGCTAGTTCTAGTCTTTTTAAGGGGAAGAAGGATCTTTCACTGAAAAAATACCTGTTCTTTAATTTTTCTCATATTTTGCATAAATCTTACTTAGTATGTCCCACATACCATAAAGCAGATATATCAATAGGTTTCTAGACTTATTTCTGTGATATTGAGTGACAAATGCTATGCCACACAGTGTATGAGCGCATTTTTGATTCTCCGTGTTTCTGGGCCCATTACTCGGTCGATAGTTGAATTTTTTCAGCATAGATAAAAAATTTGTCAGCGAAAATGTGTCTTTTAAAATATTTCAGCGTGTGAATAGGGTTAAAAATTTAAAACAAACAAGATTATTTTGTCACACCGCATCTGGAGATAGAAAATTACGTACTTTTAAAGACACCTTAAACAACCAAAACATTAATTTGCAAAAAATCCTATCATTAAATATTTAAAAATTTATGTTGAAATTCAAGTTTGTCATGTTATTGATTTACTGTAAAAATATAGATTAGTGAAGCTGAGCTAAATATTGCACAGGATTGTTAAACAGGTCATGTACCTGAGAAAAATGTGTCATGTTAACATGACCAACTATGACGTCACACATTTGCGTAATAAGCGAAATAAGACAAACCTACAAAATATTTCTGTCAACAACAATGTTAAAATGTTTTTTGTGTTCTCAAATTCAAAAAATACCCCCACCATGTACTGATCATGACACGTTTTTATGATATCATACAACCCGTGTTTCACTGTGTATAATCTTACTGTACATACTAAGAGATCAACTATGACGTCAACTACTTGTTGGACGCACAGTGTAGGAAAATAGAAGAGTGGATCAATTTTTTCCGTAATTTGATAATATTTGCAAGAAAGTACGAATGTTTTAAATATTCTTTTACAAGATGGTGAACGCTAACAAAGAGTAAAAAAATTATACAATAACTGTGGTTTCAATCTTGTTTTGTACATGTTTTAACAGAGATTATGATGTAATTAAACTGAGTCATGTGACCATACATCCTTCGTCCCCTTAAGAGCATGTTTCTTTTGGGGAGCAACAGACTTAAAAGAAAACTGAAAGAACTCTGGAAAACTAAAATCAGAGAAATATGTATAAGAGTGTTGTTTTTGATGCATCACTCTAAAAGTTTGGTCTATGTAAGGCTTGAGGTTACACTGTGGAAAAAGAAAGAACATGCTCCAAAACTCCACAAGGTCACTTATCTGGGAAATGAATATTAAATTCAGCATCTGAAGAAATATTGGAAGTGAGAATCTCTTGATGCATCATTTTTTGCAGGTTTTTTTTTTTCAAATAGAAGATATAATTTCTTAGAAATAATTCTGCTCCAATAACTTTAATCTGGTCACCCATCTTCATATCATAGGTCAGATCCAGCATAAAAAAACATGTCCAGAAGAAACCATCAATAAACTAGAGGTACTGTGAGCACTATGCTTTTTAAGCAGGAATATAATAAATATTGAATGCAAAGTTGATTCTATTATACAATCATTGACTTTTGATGAGGTCTACTCTTGACTATACAGACCTTGTCAGGTATTGGTTGACTGAGGCTGGAGGCCGAGGTTAACCAATACCTGACCAGGCCCGTATATTCACGAGTTGACCAAATTCAAAAGTCAAGGAAAGGAAAAGTGAGCAAGCTCATATACCCCACGCTCCCCCAAAACTCAAAGTGCTGAAAAATGTGCTAGCTTATCTCGGGCAAAGAGAAAAATTTAAGAATGCATGGGTTTAAAAATTCCAGATTTTAAATACTGCATTGAATAAATAAAATTTCATAGTGTCTTATTTTCCATAAAAACACTACGATGTTTTTCCGATGTAATTTTAGAAACAGATTTTTAGCCAATCAAATTCAAGGTCCAATTGTTTGCCCGAGACTAGAACATATCATTCTATGGTTAAGTTTCACTTTCTGCTCGGCGTGCAGAGTTTTGACGCTGATTACGGAGATAAAAGAAAATAAAGACAAGTATGTCAGATATAGTTGTGTAGATAAATTATCGTAGAAGACATAGGTATTAACAGCTAGTATACCCGTGCATTTCCTCTGAAAGTGTAAATGAGCGCAATTCTAAGGGAGGGGGTACTTGGTGTAAAACGAGTTAGATACCTTGTGTTATTATTATACTATGGGTAAAAAATTTGTAATAGAAACAAGTGCCTGTGGTATTTTCATGGCACTGAACTTGAAATCATATGAAAAGTCATCCTGATACCATATGAGTTTCATCTTTCCTGGCCTAGTTGTTCTTGAGAAGAAGATTTTCAAAGATTTTTCCTATGTATTCCTATGTTTAACTTTGATCCCCCATTGTGGCCCCACCCTATCCCTTGGGGTCATGATCTGAACAAACTTGAATCTTCACTACCTCAGGATGCTTCTACATGAGTTTCATCAACGATACCAATGACAGCAACGACAGACAACAGACAAATTTTGATCAAAAAAGCTCACTTGAGCCGTCGGCTCAGGTGAGCTAAAAAGGGAATGCATGAAATTATTTTTATTACACATATTTTAGGAACCATTTATATTCTATGGAATGGCCTACCTTTTTCAATAGATACAGATTTTCCACGTCTTCCTCTGCCACTGGAATGTCTGTAATCTGATTCTTTCAGTTCACAAGATGAGACTCTTGATTCTCTTCCAGCTACATCAACAAAACTGTTGCATCTCCCTTCAACTATGTCAGACTGACTGGTTTCAACACCATATACAAGATCAGCAGTTGAATAAGGCACTGTGTGGGTTGAGGAAGAACTGAATTGAAAAGTAAATAAGTGTCTAGATTAACAGAACAAAACGAACTCATCTTCTTATTAACTTTTATAATGCAGCTAGTTCTAGTCTTTTTAAGGGGAAGAAGGATCTTTCACTGAAAAAATACCTGTTCTTTAATTTTTCTCATATTTTGCATAAATCTTACTTAGTATGTCCCACATACCATAAAGCAGATATATCAATAGGTTTCTAGACTTATTTCTGTGATATTGAGTGACAAATGCTATGCCACACAGTGTATGAGCGCATTTTTGATTCTCCGTGTTTCTGGGCCCATTACTCGGTCGATAGTTGAATTTTTTCAGCATAGATAAAAAATTTGTCAGCGAAAATGTGTCTTTTAAAATATTTCAGCGTGTGAATAGGGTTAAAAATTTAAAAAAAACAAGATTCTTTTGTCACACCGCATCTGGAGATAGAAAATTACGTACTTTTAAAGACACCTTAAACAACCAAAACATTAATTTGCAAAAAATCCTATCATTAAATATTTAAAAATTTATGTTGAAATTCAAGTTTGTCATGTTATTGATTTACTGTAAAAATATAGATTAGTGAAGCTGAGCTAAATATTGCACAGGATTGTTAAACAGGTCATGTACCTGAGAAAAATGTGTCATGTTAACATGACCAACTATGACGTCACACATTTGCGTAATAAGCGAAATAAGACAAACCTACAAAATATTTCTGTCAACAACAATGTTAAAATGTTTTTTGTGTTCTCAAATTCAAAAAATACCCCCACCATGTACTGATCATGACACGTTTTTATGATATCATACAACCCGTGTTTCACTGTGTATAATCTTACTGTACATACTAAGAGATCAACTATGACGTCAACTACTTGTTGGACGCACAGTGTAGGAAAATAGAAGAGTGGATCAATTTTTTCCGTAATTTGATAATATTTGCAAGAAAGTACGAATGTTTTAAATATTCTTTTACAAGATGGTGAACGCTAACAAAGAGTAAAAAAATTATACAATAACTGTGGTTTCAATCTTGTTTTGTACATGTTTTAACAGAGATTATGATGTAATTAAACTGAGTCATGTGACCATACGGGGGGGGGGTGTATAGGGCAGTTGAAGGGGATTTATTTGTATTTATATGGACATCTTACATAACTTTAAAATTTTGAGAAAAAAAGTAGCTTGATTACAAAGAATATAAAAATGAATTCAATTTAAAATACAAAACAATGTCTTTATTGATATTTTGTAGTAAAATTATATTCAATGGGAAACCACCAACATGCAGGATCAGTCGTAATTCATGCAAGACTAGTGTAACATCAGTGTGCAGGTTTAAGTACACAAATCTTTTTAAATAAAATGAATATAATGATGAATGATGATGAAATAATAATCATGATATTTATGATTATTTTTTTCCCCTATCTCTGATTTTGACTTTATACTGTTTGATGTCTATAGAGTGCATATCATTTCCTGTTCTGGACTGACAAAAAAGCAAGCTGGAATGCTAGATGGAAAACTTTGTTAAAATTTTGTAAGATTTTGATGAAGAGAAAAATTGCATTTCATAAATTGTAAATTTGATTAGACTTTTTAAACACAGTAACTTTAAATGTTCTGCCGATGATAAGACGACAAAGTTTACCTGTACTGAAGTGACCCTAGACTTGCTAATGGAGTATATTTGTTTTAAAAATATGCATGTTAGCACTACACGAGTTTATGAAAATAGCAGTGAAAAGGGAGGAAGAGAAAAGTCAGCATTTTCAACAAATACAGTAAAACATGCTAGGTGCAAGGGATAAACAACTCCAGTTGGTTATATAAACATACTTTTTTATATCCATCAAGTTTACTTAAACAATGCTTTCTTTTGTAGTTAGTACAGGAAAAATGTTGCAGCTGTTGCAGAATTTTTTTCAATACCCATACTAAAAAAAAAAGACAGTCATTTTATTGTTTATATTTATTAATATATATATATGAAAAAACATTCAAAGTAAAATTAGATGTTAGCAATGTTAGATATTGTATTTATAAATGTATTATCATTGTATGCATAACTGATGGAACAGCAATTATTTATGAAATCTATGCAGATGGCTTGCTTATTGTTGTTTATGGACTGATTAATGGCAATGGTCTTCATAAGCAAAATTCCGTGCTTGCAAACTATATGATTGAAGAATAATGATTTTTTTTTATATGCATGTACTAGTAATTTTTCTTTTCCACACAATGATTATGGGTTCCTTTTATTTTATCACACAGGTGTATTTAATTTACTATCTATATATTAAAAGTTAAAAAACTGTTATCATTTTACATATCTTTTTTAATTTAGTGTCGCGGAAAATGTCATTGTGACGTCACGATTTTCTTCAGAAAGTCGATTGAAAATCTGACGGCCATCCGATTTCCAAACGACTTTCAGACTTTGCTTTCGACTTGGGTGGTCACACGGTAAGATTTTAGTCGAAAGCAAATCGGATGGAAAATCGGATGAAAAGTCGCATCGTGTGAGGCTTTAGTCAAATGAAAGTCAAGTGACACTCATTGAAATTTACATTCCATTCATTTTTCCTGTCATTTTCCCTAATTGTCTGTAACACTCTGGCTTGTACAATTATTATCATATAACAAATTAACAGCATATGTTATTGCCATATTATACAGTGACTTATTGAATCATTATCATTTACATTAAGTTATGTATCCAATGTATTCCATTTAAAAATTTATGTACCCGGTAATATTTCTTTATTTATTTACTGCACATTTTGTAAATCAAGTGGTTTGAGCCTCTGCTCTAGAGTTGTGAAGTAAGGGGTTATCCTAACATCGCAGGTTCAATATATCTTATCCTGGCACTGTGAGATGTGGAGACAGGTCCTTTTGATGAGACTGTTTCTTAACAAGGTCCCATGTTAGAGTTACTGTAGGCTTTGGCACAAAAAAGATCCCTCACTGCTCATGTCAGTGTCAAGAATAGGTAAAAATTTGTAGCTCCCCACCAGCAAGTTGTGGCAACTGATACCAGTTAAAAATTCTTGAGAGGGATCAGTCGACATCAAATAACAAACACCCCCTTTCATAATCATACACACTTTCTGTTGTTGCTGTCGGGATGAATACAAGGAAATTGACAGCATCTGTAAAGGAAAAAAAGGGAATTGGTTTGATTTTTTGTTATGTTATATGTAACCAGAAGTCTCTGATAAGACTGTAGCTCTGATGGTCTCCACATGTAACAAAGGAAAAGTAGCACTTTGCAACAGGTAGCAATATATAAAATTATGTATCTTAGTGTAGTCTACTTGTGTGCCAGGTTATACTGAAATCAGACCTAAACTGTAGAAGAAGTAGCCTTTTAAAGGAATTTCTCAAAAATTTCTTTTGTAAGTAACCATGGCAACAGCGTTCTGCAAATTCAAAAACTGATGCACTAGTTTATGTATTTTTAGTGTAGTCTACTTGTGTGCCAAGTTACTGTAAATGTATAATATTTGGCATGTACAATATTTGGCAAAATTCAATTTTCAACAAGTTAGCGTGGATTTTATTTAGCGCTGTCTGAATTTGCTAGTTATAAAAGTTAATATACATGACATTTAGCGGTGTGCTTGAATTAGCGGAATCTGCTTTCCGCCAAAATCACTAAATAGAATACACCGCTAAATGTAATATGTTTACAGTAAATTGAAATCAGACCAAAACTGTACGAGGAGTAGCTTTTTTAAAGAATTTCATGGAAATTTCTATTGTAAGTAACCATGGCAACAGCGTTCTGCAAATTCAAAAACTTATGCACTAGTTTATGTATTTTAAGTGTAGTCTACTTATGTGCCTAGTTATCTTGAAATCTGACCAAAACTGTAGGAGGAGTAGCATTTTGAAAAATTGTGTACAGACAGACAGACAGCTAGACGGACGGACGACAGACACCTTACCATCGCATTAGCTCTTCTGGTCTCTGACCAGTAGAGCTTAAAACAAACAAAGAAACAGAGTAAACCCTTCCTGATCGTTTTACATGTGAAAACAGCTTTGGCTGAAGTGACGTTAAAATGACATAGCGATGCTGCTCCAGGTTAATGGACACATGCAAGTGTATGATTTCACCAGAACTTATCTAATAACCATAGAAATAAGAAATTATGCATAACTGTTTTATTTGTTCTGTATAAAATTTTGACAAATTTTCATGAATTTATCTCTGTCCTTTATGGAGTTTCAGCAAATGTCTCAATAATTTCTGGTCGCCAGCGTGGCGCAGTGGTTAGAGCGTCTGCTCTAGAGTCGCGAAGTAAGGAGTCAATCCTTACGTTGCGGGTTCGAATCCCACTGCGGGACGTGGAGACCGGTCCTTCGGATGAGACCGTATAAACCGAGGCCCCGTGTAGCAGTAGGTGCTGGCACGAAAAAGACCCCTCACTGCTCAAAGGCCCTGAGTGCCGAGTATAGGACAAAATTTGTAGCCCTCCACCGGCAAGTGGTGGCGTCTCCATATGAGTGAAAAATTCTCGAGAGGGACGTTAAACAATATACAATCAATCAATCAATAATTTCTGAACAGCCCTCCTATATTCCTATGTAAAAGGGGTTTTTATTTGAACAAACTTGAATCTACAATACCTGAGAAAGCTTCCTATGCATATGACTAATCATGGTTTTGCCATTCTTGAGAAGATTTTTATAGAATTTTTCTACATATTTCTATGTAAAACTTGGATTCCATGTTGTGGCCCCGCCCTACCCCAAGGGGTCATGATTTGAACAAACTTAAATCTACAATACCTAAGGATGCTTCCATATAAATATGACTAGTCATGGCTTTGCTATTCTTGAGAAGATTTTTGTTAAAGAAATTTCCTATACATTTCTATGTAAAACTTTGATCTGCCATTGTGGCCCTGCCCCACCCCCGGGGTTCATGATTTGAACAAACTTAAATCTACAATACCTAAGGATGCTTCCATATAAATATGACTAGTCATGGCTTTGCTATTCTTGAGAATATTTTTGTTAAAGAAATTTCCTATACATTTCTATGTAAAACTTTGATCTGCCATTGTGGCCCCGCCCCATCCCCGGGGTCATGATTTGAACAAACTTGAATCTACACTACCTGAGGATGCTTCCATATAAATATGATTATTCATGCCTTTGCTGTTCTTGAGAAGAAAATTCTTAAAGAATTTCCCTAATATATATTTCTATGTAAAACTCTGACCCGCCATTGTGGCATAACCCTTACCCCAGGGGTCATGATTTGAACAAAATTGAATCTACTTTACCCGAGGATGCTTCCCTATAAGTTTTATCTTTCCTGGCATAGTGGTTCTTGAAAAGAAGATTTTTAAAACATGCCACCAAACTTTCACTATTTCTGAATTATCTCCCCTTGAAAAAGGGCATGGCCCTTCATTTGAACAAACTTGAATCCTCTTCACCCAAGGACACATTGTGCCAAGTTTGGTTGAAAATCGCCCAGTGGTTCTTGAGAAGAAGATGAATTTAAATGTGAAAAGTTTACGACAACGATGACAGAAAACAGACAAATGCTCACTTGAGCCTAGGTTCAGGTGACCTACTTTTTCATAAATATGTTTTAAGGTCCCAAGATGCATCAACTTACAAGATTTGATGATTTTAAACTCCTCAGTATCTGAAATAATTGGATTAAATGTTTTAGAAAGGATTAGTCATAAAATTCAAAAAGTAGGTGACCTACTTTTAAGTTGACTTTGTTCGAGGACCCAAGATGCATCAACTGACAAAGTTTGATGATCTACGGCCTTTTAGTGTCAAAAACATGCCTTCAAACCAATTTGAAAACAAATGCTCTCAAAATTTAAAAAGTAAGTCACCGTGACCTACTTTTGAATTACCATGATGTGAAGTCCTAAGATGCATCAACTTCCAAGATTTGATGATCCTAGTCCATATAGTGAGCAAAATATAAATGTTTTTATTAAGTGTAAATTTAGGTCAACTTTGAAGTGACCTTGAAACCACGCCCTTTGCCCAGTGTAATTCCCCGTGCAAATTTTAATCTTCAACATATCCTGATCCTTGTATGTAAGTTTGGTGATGGACATACTTATGGAGTATTCAGGATCTATGTGAAGCTTTTTAACATACTGGTACATCAAGTATCAATATTTTATTTATTTTCTGATTCCAGAATGAATCTCCAAGACTACATGACTGATTCATGTTTTAAGATTATCTTTCTTTGTTTCATATATCGCTTTTACAATATGATCATCATTAACATTTATTTTCACAATAAAATGTCCCAAATTTAAAGCTTTGAGAATGCAAAGAGACTCATGTGTGATGAAAGGTAAATGTGTGAAGACCAGCTTTACAGTAGGTCACCCAAGTGGCTTTCATTACCGGGTATCTGAATTAAAACTCTTGTCTACTTAATAGCTTTTATTATTAGACATTACACACAACAATTATAAGTACTGACAAGTATACAGTGCACTCTTACGACACAGAAAGTTATATAAATTATCCATAGTACATAGTTCTCTACAATCAGAGAAAGAATGGTAATGCAAAGAGATACATGTACAACTATTTGGAGGATGAAAACTAATCTAACAATTAACAATACAACCTGCAGTTTGAAAAAAAATATAAGGACTATAGCCAACAAAGCTCACCTGAGTCACTTACAATATTTAATTTTAATATGTTCCCCCTACATGCCCAAGCCCTACCTGTCAGAGGGGCCATATTTCAACCAAACAGGAAAAATGACCCTTTTTATGAGCCCATAACAGTCAAAATTTAACCCAAACACTGATTTAAAACAAATTTTGCACTATATACATCATGAAGATACTTAGATAATAAGATGGCTCTTTGACCTGCTGTTGTTTAAACTGAGCCTATTCTAAATCTTTCTATCATAATCATCCTTATGCAGATTTCATCAAATATTGCTGCCCCATCTTATCTCCAGTTTGATGAAATGAACCCAATTTATTACATTTTTACCCATGAAATACTGTAATTTATTCATTGAATAAAAATGATATCCTGTCACACTGTGAAAGGATATCAAAATGATATCCTGTCACAGTGTGACGAATATCAGAAGTGCGGGAAAACTCTCGATTTCCCTTCCCATAACGAAGATTGCTGTAAAGAAAATCTCCCTTGACCTAATATAAGATAGATGGAAATAAATAAACCATTCTGACAACGAATAAAACTGTCAAAATTACCAAACATATGTTGCTAAATCCATGTTTACAGTGTTTTCACCTCACATAGCTATGACGTCTCAACCGCTCAACTATGACGTCACGAGTCTATGACTGTATTACAAAAATACAGAGAGAAAGGAAAAATCAAAGAATTTTTTTTTAAAAGGTAATAAACAGAAAATTCAATGTTTTGTAGTTGAATATGGAATTTATTTCACTCGTGAGACAGGATTTTTTGATATTTTCACTCGTGCTTCGCACTCGTGAAAATATCAAAAATCCTGTCCCACTCGTGAAATAAATTCCATATTCAACTACAAAACATTGAATATCCTCTATTTATCCCATCTACCTCCACCTCCCTATTACCCATAATTTGAACAAACCTGAATAAATTACATACATGCTGTGGCCTTGGTAATATGAAGATATCTTTTATTGAGACAAAACTTTCAAATTAGTGTGAACTCTGAGATTAATATCCATGCAAATTTGGTTTTAGAAGAACTTATAATATAATTACTTGGAAACAGGCCTGTATGATCAATATTATTCTAATCATTCATCTGGAAAATGTAGGTATGATACAGGATCAAAGTAAATTTGGTAGTGTCCATGCAATCCTATATTTTTGATTCGTGTCAGCTTGGTCTTGACTAGGAATGATATTACAGAATATGAATTATCTCCCCTAGGAAGAGGGTGTTGATCTTTCTTTCATCAAGATATTTGTGGCTAGTTTGGCTGTCATTGCCCAACAGTACTGGAGAAGATGGCACAAGTTTCTGGTGTTAGATGATAAAGATAGACTATCAACCACCAGACTTTGGCTCAGGTGAGCTAGAAACTATACATACAATAAATATGCATATATATGCAAGTAAATATGTAAAGCAATCATTAAAATACATATAAATTGGACAAACATTACTTTCTTCTACATTCAGAGAACCACAAGATACAGCAGTTTAACTATTTAAAATAATGCACATACATATGTTTCAAAGTATTTCATGGAGAATGATAAAAAAAATCTAAGATGCAAATCATTTTGTACAGTAAGCATTATGTAGTATTCAAACAAACAAATGTGATATTCAAAATTTCACATCCCTTTGTCTTTTAATTTGTTTTGGCACAACTTTTAAAATAAAAAAAAGTTTACATACAACCTAAATCTTGAAATTCTCACAACCTAAAATAATCTTGTACAAGCCAAAAAAAATACAGAAAAGAACACCAATATATCAATTATTTGATAACTGTGACATGTTTTTAAGCTGTCTGCAATTTTCTGTATGATGAATCTGAATATGCTCTGGCTTAATAGAACAAAAGGCCCATGGGCAACAATGCTCACTTAAATCATTATGGTCTTGCTGTTATCACATTAAAAAATCCTCTGGAATTTTTAAACCTCTATTATGGCCCAATCCTATCCCCTGATATATAATTAAAACTAACTCTTATGTGCACTAGCTGAGGATGCTTCCATATGCCCATGCATAGCCCTACTGTTTTTAAATGTCTATTCCTAATGATTCTTCTTTAAAATGTGAAACTTACATCCCTTATTGCAGACTCATTCTGTCCTAAGTGATCCAATTTTCAAGGGAGTGGGGGCATTATTGAACATATTTGAATTTACACCTTGATAATCTCACATTGAAGGAAGCATGACCTAAATTTAAAGAACTTGAATCCCCTTCACACAAAGAAAAACTTGTGCTAAGTTGGATGAAATTGCATACTGTTTTGGAGAAAATGCTGACAATGAGAGTCAAAAAATTTTGATCAGAAGAAGACTAAAAAGATGCTACACAACTTGATATGCATTGATATTTTTAGGTATTCAGATATTATAAAGTATAATAAGAAAACATAATATTCTATCCACTTATATATATCTCAGTCTTCCTTTAATCCTGTCAACTATTAATAAAAATATGTACATTTGTATATCCAAGAAATGTAAAATTGATGTACCATAAGAACTATAAAGACACCCATGGGCCACAAAGTTGTAAGTTCAAGGGAGCTTTTCTGATCAGGAATAAAAAAAGCTCACTTGAACAATCAACTTGAGTAAAAATTAGAACAAATTCTAAAACAATAAGAGGCATAAAATTGTAAATATTGAAGTTTAAAAAATACTGATTATACTTTGCACTTAGTACATTTATTACCATAATGTTATTTTTAAAATTAAAAAAAACATCAAGCGTCTCATTGGTCACTATGCTCACCCGAGTCACCATGGCCCTAATATCAGTAGATTAAATAACATTTCACCAGCAAAAGTAAATCATATACCCTAGAATCACAGAAAAGCACTTCAAGTTATAGTTCAACATTTTTTTTTGGTTATGCTATGTTGAATCTTGGAAAAGTGAAACTGCTGTCTGACCAAAAGTGGCTCTCACATGGGCAATTGTCTATTGAGACTTCCTCAGCCAATTCATAAATCTTTATTTGAATATTTCATTGAATATGTACACAATATTAATTTTTTTCCTAATTCAACAATTTATCTAAGTATTAATATCACCTCAATTACCTCCCCTGAAAGAGGTCCTTGTCCCTTTAGTGAATAATTTAGAACAAGCTTTGTGGTGAGCTAGCTTAAAATTGGTCCAGTGGTGGAGAAAATTTGAAAAAGTCAAAAGTTACAGATGAACAGACAGACAGAAGGAGGGACAGACAGTTGTATGCCAGACAAAAATGATCAGGAAAGCTCACTTGAGGTTTCCGCTAAAGTGAACTTATAAAATATTGTTTTGCAAAATATTGAAGTTGAAAAGCCATTTAAGGTTTAATATTTTCTTATTATTAACTATCTTTTCCACTGTTAACTTTTCATAAGTAACAGAAATATTGCAGTCAGTACTTATTAGTTTTGACTAGATAATAAAACAAAGTTATACAAAACTCACTCCTCAAAATAGGCTTACATTACCAAAGTGGATAACTTCTTTGCTTCATCAAACACAGATTAATTAAAACTTATAAGCCGCATTTTGTCATTAAATATAAAAATGAACTTGTGAAAGTTTGTTGTGAAGCCAAACAGTAAGACAGAAGTTGTTTTGTGGGAACATTTCAGAGCATAACTTTACTGAAATCAATAAGATTTTTTTCTGTGTTGGTTACTTATCATATTTCTGTCCATTCTACATGTAAATTAAAGTAAATATAGTAAGAAAATGCCATTTAAATTACATTGAAAATATTGCAATACATATCGCAATACAGTTTTAAATATCGCAATATATCGCAATACGAAATCTCGGGCCAATACCCAGCCCTAGACGATATCGACAGTAGGGTAAACTAATTAATCAGAAAGTAAATACGCACAAGCGTTGCATGATGAAACAGAACTTCTTGTCATGAGATATATTAAAAATAAAGATTTTGTATTAGTGTGAAGGTTGGTGAAGTAATATATTTTAACAATAATGATTCGATATCGATACGATATCGTCGGATATCGATATTGACGATATCAATGGCAGGTACAATCAAATAAAGTAATTTTACATAAATACACATACAAAGTAACAGGGACGGTATTTATAAAAAGCTGAGCAAACATGACTCGATATCGAAGCGATATCGTTGATATCGACGATATCGACACTACAGGAAAAGTTTTATAAAAGAAAGTTTTCAAGTAACACATGTTAATACAATACTAGTATTCTGTACAATCATGATACGATATCAGCACGATATCGTGGATATTGACAGTAAAGAAGACTTCTTAAAACAGAAGGTATTGTAAAAAAACACAAGGATAGAGAAATATTATAGTAAACTATAAAAAAGTAATGTGTCGATATCATAACTACATCGTGTCTTAGACATCACTCTCTTGCATGAAACTTTGATCAATGTAAGGCATAGAAGGACTTTAAAAGAAAACTGCCTAACCTACTATATAAATTGTAAGTAGGCATTTTGAACTGTTTTCTGATTCATTGTAATGTTTTTGCATATGATGCAACTGTTAAAACTGTTTACCAGGTGACAGAATGAACTAAGCAGTAAGCATTGCTGAACTGATCCATTTTGACATCAAAATTTCCCATACTTTACAGCTATAATATTGAATCATGTATACATAAAATGAAGCATTTTCATGGCATTCAATTTGAAAAGTAATCCCAATACCCATAAAAATATAAACAATATATACTCGCCTATAAGTTGGTCCGCCTATTAATCGGTTGTATTTATTATGTTATTTTTGTGGGATTTGCCATTGACCTGCTTATAAGTCAGTACATTTTTTTGCCAAAATCGGGTGACAATTTCAAGTAAATCCACTGATATTTAATCTTATATCATTAAACAAATAAGTAATGCTCACCTAAGATACAAAAAAAATTATTAAAATATGTAAATACTTGTACTTTATGTATAAACTAAGTACACATAAATTATCATATATATCCAGACATTTTCTTCAATAATTGTCAGAAATATCAGCGTTCAGAAAAATACCAATCTCTTTATGATTCCCTTATAAGTCGGACAAAGAGTTTAAGACCAAAATTTAACTCTAAAAAACTTACTTATAGGCGAGTATACACAGTACATATTCTATCAGAAGAGGCAAAGAACACTTTCTACGGGTAATTTGGGAAAAATGTAGGCTTCCATTACCTCAGGACGATAGTTTGACTGATCCCCTCGTAGTCATGAAATAAGTGTATTCAAAATGCCTTTTTACAATTTATATAGGTTAGGTATTCATGTGTTTTACCCCATATCTCAGTAAAAAGGCAGATTACAAATGCATTTATCTCGCCTAACAGATGCATCAAGCATTAATTGGCTGCTATAGATAAAGACAAAAAATCGGGGTTATAAACATATTAATCATTATAAAATTGGCCCAGTGGTTCTTGAGAAGAAGTTGAAAATGTGCAGAAGTTTCCAGTCATACAGAGGGACAGACAGACGGACGCCAGACAAAGTGTGATCAGAAAAGCTCACTTGAGCCTTCGGCTCAGGTGAGCTAAAAACTGTGTCAGCATGACATTTTGTATTTTAAATAATGCAAACCTGGATATGGTATTCTTCCATATGTAACGATTTCTGTAAGGAGAATTCCAAATGACCAAACATCTGACTTGATGGTAAATCTGTTGTAGTTGGCTGCTTCAGGTGCAGTCCACTTAATGGGAAAGCGAGCTCCTACCCTTGCTTCATATTCATCCTCCTGAGAAGGAACATGATAAATATATGTCTTTTGTGTGTTGAAATATATGTCAGAAAGCTATATACAGTAAAACACAGATGTAGCAAACATGCTTCTAATGAATTCCCACTTATTAAAAAGTGATTGTTAAACCTTTAAAAATTTGTTCCTATACCAATCTATACGAAAAAGATGTCTAACATTTCTGATGTTTTGCTGAGCAGGCATAAAAAAATGTTGATGTTGGACCGCTTACGTCACAAAATGGGTGGAGCTTAATCTCATTTTCATTGGTTAGTGTTCAACAGTGACAAATTTGATGTTACATTACCGAAGACAGTACAAAATAAAATAAAATGAAAAGGTACATATAACAAAACATTTATTGACTAAGTTCTTGGGCAAAATGCGTTTGGTCGACCCTTGAACCAAACTGTCTGCCTTCAGCCTAAAGGCCTCAGGTAGACAGTTTGGTTCTTGGGTCTGACAAAACGCATGTTGCCCTCAAACTCAGTCAATAAATGTATAGTGTTTCATTTACCATAATTCTAAATAATATTTACGTCCACTGAATATTATCCTTTACTTCTTATTAGGGCTGGGCAATAATACCGATATTTCAATATATTGCAATACAGTGACAAAAAATATCGTATCGCAATACGATTTTGTAATATCGATATATTGGCAATATGCTTAAATTAAGGAATTTTGTCATTAAATATAAAAATGGACTTATTAAAGTTTGTTATTAAGCCTAACAGTACGACAGAAGTTGTTTTGTGGGAACATTTCAGAGAATAACTTTAATGAAATCAACAATTTTTTTGTCAGTGTTGGTTACTTATCATAGCTATGTACATTCTGCATGTAAATTAAAGTAAATATAGTAAGAAAATGCCATTTAAATTAAATTGAAAATATTGCAATACATATCGCAATACAGTTACAAATATCGCAATATATCGCAATACGAAATCTCGGGCCAATACCCAGCCCTA
>PRKT01000431.1:85020-132653 GCA_003671525.1 Saccostrea glomerata | reverse complement strand
CCCCCCCCCCCCCAGGTCTTTTTCAATTGTTGAGAAACAAAGGCCCCCTGTACTGTGATTAAAATTATCTAGAATCCTATAAAAAAATTCGCCATAATTTGAAGAAAGTGAACATGAAACTTGGATATTGGGTAACTTGTAGGTAAAAGTTTGCCCGAAGTGTGAAGTTGGATGAAAATATCTTGGATAGTTTCTTTGAAACTGAGCTTTGAACAGAGCTAAACACACAAAGTGTAACAGAAGGACAGAAAGATGGAAAGACAGTAGACTGACATGACAAACACTATATGCCCCGGCCATATTCATGGCAGGGCATAAAAATTAGTTTATATCTGATGGTTTATTTGTTTATCCCCTAGCCTTCCTAAGCAGTGTGCTGTCAAAAAATTAATGATGTCATATCTAACAAACAGTTAGGTCAAGTAGAGCAGAAAATTAACAATGTCAACATAGACCAGGTAAATATTCCACTTTATACTTTATACTGCGGATATGCTGATATAAGCCAGGTAGTCAACATGACCAAGGTCGACATAGAGTTTTGTGGCAAATCATTAATATAGTTAATATGGCCAGAACTGCAGACTGTCACAGAGGTTGATATAATATCCCAGGTTGCTGACATATCCGATTTTGAGATATTTTGAGTTTACCTGTACATTTGCCCATTGGCTTGCCTTTATACACATGCAATAATTACAATAACTTGCTCAAATTAATTTGTGAATCTTAATTCACAATTACCTTTATTACTCTGGCTAATCCAAAGTCAGCTATTTTGACTGTGTTATTGTCTGTTACAAGTATATTCCGAGCTGCTAAATCTCGGTGAATGTAGTTCTGTGATTCAAGATAGGCCATGCCACTTGCAATCTGTGCTGCTATATCAATCAATTGTGGAAGCTTAAGTGTTCTGCCTTTGCCTTAAAAAAAACAGACATTATCTTAAAATCAAACCTTCTGGTTCTTTAAGACCATCAAAATTTGAAACTAAATATCTTGAAAACAAAATGTTATTATTAATTCTGTTGTACCTTACCTTGTAAAAATTCAAGTAAGCTTCCATGCCGCATGAGTTCTGTAATGATGTAAATTGGCTCATCTTGTGTACAAACTGCATATAGCTGTATCAGCTTTGGATGCCTGAGCTTCTTCATTATCTGAGCCTCAGCCAGGAAATCTTTTGGATCCATAGTACCTAAAAATAAAAATAACTAGATGTCAGTGGGATGGTGGCAATCTCAAGGGGCCCAACTTTCAGTAACGAACATAAAAACGTAAGGTAGCTGAAAAGGGTTTATTTTGAAGAGGGACATTTGTGTATTATTAAGGGATGTGTTGTTTGAGTTTAATGAGGCCCAATCTAGTTGGAAATTACGAAAACGATATGATAAAAAATTTCAATTCTTAAAAATATATTTGTACGAGGGATGTCCGTAAAGTTCGTGGACAACATTGATAATTACTGACAAACATTGACAAAATATATGAAACTATTATTTTTATAAAATTCATGTTTCATTTTATAAATATGCAAGTTTTCAACAAAAACAAAGCACAAATAGTCATAATTTTATCAGATTAAAAAAAAATACACACTCTTACCCGGAGCACCAAAACAAAAATTCTTGACATTACCGGACATCAAAAGCTAAACACGAGCACTTATGAATTTTTTTCAACATAGCCACCGTTTAACTCAATACATTTATTTTGTCGTTTTAATCAGTCATAAAAATGTGCACAAAATATGTTCAGGTTTCATTCTTAAATTAATTTTTAACAATGCCTGTCTCATATCTTGCAATCATCCCACCTCTGTCCATGTAAAGAAGATTTTATTTACGGAAATACGGCGGAGTCATGACAACATTACGAAATTTATTTTTTTTTTACCACACTGCAATCTCGGAATGATGGTCTTCCTTCAGGCATGTCTTTCTGTAAACTGTTTTTTCCGTCCAAGAATTTTATTTTTCACTTAAATTAATAAGAAAGTTTTCTTAAAATACACTTTTCCGACTGTTTACAGCATTTATGGGTCTCTGTTGGCGTTTTTCTGATGTTTACACAGAATTTAATCGCTGCTCTCCGCTCCACCTTTTCCGAAAACGTCCCTTTTTCGAATTATCCCGATCCTGTCTTAATAGATTCTAACCTCGATTTTTCAGCCATTTCTAAACACTGAACGTTCAAATTTTGCAGGTTTGAGGATTTTACTTTTGTCAACCTCATAATGTAAAAGCATTCCGAATTTCCGCGAAATTTTTCAAAACACAAAGCATATTCATAAAGTAATAAATAATATTTTTATCAAAATATCCCGCTGCTCCGGTCACCGTATCAAGTCAAATAATGAAGCCATTATTGTAATTATATATTTGAAATTGAATCTAATTTTACATTTTGCTACTCAAATATAGTGAAGGACGCAGCACAGTTAAGGTTACATAAAGGAGGCGGAGCCTAATTTGTACGGGAAAACTTGACTATGACATCAAACACAATATACGTCATACAACATTTCTTTAAAATACCATAAAATGAGTTTATCTGCTAATTTAACCAATAAGAAACCATCAAACTACATAAAAACTTACTGCAGCGTGTTGTTTTGTCGTTAGTTAAATCCCACATATCAAGTTATAAACAAGTCACTAATTGCAATACACTTGTCGATATGACGTCATTTCTAACAACGTGACGTAGTTTGTATGCAGTGAGAGACAGATCAAGTAATATTTTCTCAACAAAATATGTATTCTCTAATTAAATAAAATATTATTTACAGATATTCTATAGGTCAATAACTTGAATTTAATGTCTTCTTCACTTTTTTATTAATATATTTTCTGTACATTACTTATTTAATTGACACTGCCGTATATTTGTATGCAAGTACATCAGAGGGTACAGTGGGGATCTTAATAAATCGATCTAGTGCAAGGGCATACACTCTATGGATCAAAGTATGCTTTTACAATTCAACTATAGAACTATTCAGGTATCTGAAAAGTGCTGCGATCTTGATGAAATCTTAACAACAATTTAATTATATCAATATTTCATGCCGCTGACCAGCAAAAAATATAGCATTCAGTCATACAAGTATAATTTTTACAATGAAATTGCAGAATTTAAACAGGATCGCAGCACTTTTTAGAAACTACAATGCGTGTTGAAAATAATTATATACTAAACTTGAAAATTAAACTTAGTTATGCCCTTGCACTAGTGATATTTATTTGTAACATCAATACTTCAAGTCAATGTGCTAAAATCGCGTGACTGCCGCATCACGTGACTAGTCTAAATATAAAATATAATCTTCCTCGATATGTAGATATAAATCATAATTACAATTATCCGATATAAATAATGTGCTTAAGTTTATCGCCATCCCGATTACGAATACATTTTTAAATACAAAATTTTGTCGATATTTCCATTGCGCACCTTAACTGTACTGCGGATTATAAATATGTTAATGATAAATATCAATGACACTATTTTTATTTAAATTTAAGCTTGTCCACGAACTTTACGGACAACCCTCGTATGTATTATGCCAAGAAAAATTAGAGTGAAATTTTGTTACCTTACCTTTATTGTAGTTAAATGGGAGCACTTAGAAGATATTGACCATTTTTCGTGTTTTTATACACAATTACATACTAAAACTCCCATAAAAACAAAGTAATTGACAAATAAAAAAATATTAAATGATGAAATGTTTTGTTTTTCACATATATTTTGCTATTTTCATTCCTCTTTTAAATCAAAGTACTCAGAAGTACAGAGAGTCGGGCTCATTTACAGAGTAGAATGGATTTCTTACATGAATCACGTTTATATTCTGATGAAAAAATTATTTTAAAACTATCAATATAAATGATAAGACACTGACAGTGAGTTACCACGGTCCGATTTTGTTAGAATCTGGAACCGCAGCTGAATGTAAACAGGCCAGTCTGGTTCCCTCTCCTGCTTTGCGTTGTATGTGTAGAGAACTACGGTAACACTAATTATCAAAAATCCTTACGCTAATGAACTATGTTCTTTGACTTATGAAGTTTTCAAAGTCATTACTACTAATGTTTATTTTATATAGATAAAACTTTGTTTTATTTTTGTTGCACTATTTAGCATTTGTATATCTCAAAAGCGGTTGAGAGTAAGAACTATATTTTTGCACGTAACTTTAAAATGGCGACTATGGGGTCAACATCCTGCCTTGAACAGGATCACATAAGCCGGCAATTGCTCTTTGAGCAATAAGCCCGGCTAAAAATGAAAAGAAAATCGAAGGTAGCCTTTATTGCAGTGAAAAGGGAACATATCAAAACACAAAAATGGGACTTCTTTTATCCAACTAGATATTTATATAAGACGCAATGGGTTTACATAACATCAACAACCGATTGTAATACTGTATTAGTTTCTTAAAATTGAATAATTCTTACATTATGAAAGAATTTTCTCTCCATGCTTTATTTTTTTCTTAACATTCTTAACACACGACGTTGTTTAACGTGGAAAAAAGGGGGAAAGGGGGAAGGGGTAAAAAGGCGACAAAAATTACGTAATTTACTAATATCATGTATTATTTAGACAAATAAAAGATTTTGGTGGTAGCATTTGAATGATTCAGCGACTTTTTTAAACTCAAGCTGATCCATGCATGTTTCAGTCCACAATAAAAAGGAATGTGTATAAAGTCTTCAACATGTTCAAGGAGAAAGACAAAAATCGTTTACTTCTGGTTGCGGTGTTTGTTTGTTTTCTAACTCATTTATTGAAATAAATAAGATAAAATTAATGAATTTGTACCAAGAAATTGATACCTCAAAATAAATGATTATCAATTTAAAAAAAAAGATTTTTAAAACATGTAAATAATAGAAATGCCAGAATGAGCCAGCTTTCAATATGTACAGTCTATAGAGCTTCCAGGAATGCAAGATCAGCGAAACATTTTAGCGCAATTTGACGTCATTTTAATTGTGACGCTATTGTATTCAATTATGACGGCAGTCAAGGGTACTGTGACGTGCCTAATTTGCCGCTGCGTTAAAATGTATGTGCAGATCAAGTAGATCGGGCCTCGTTAAAGGGGACAAACAGTAACTACTTGGAAGACCCAAGAGGCATCAACTGACAAAATTTGATGATCGTAGAATTTGATGATCGTAGACCTTAAAATCCAAACTACACCTCCAAATCAATTTGAAAAACAATGGTTAATTGAAAAAGTAGGTCATTGTGACCTTCTTTTGATTTAATATGATGTGAAGTCCTATGATGAATAAACTTACAAGATTTGATGATCCTAGTCTTTAGTGTAAGCAAAATATAAACATTTTTATACAGTGTAATTTTTGGTCAACTTTGAAATGACCTTGCATGGAACCACGCCCTTTACCCAACAGTTATTCCCTGTGCAAATTTTAATCTTCAACATATCCTGATGCTTTTATGTAAGTTTGGGAAAAATCTGCTTGATGGTTCTGGAGAAGACGTTTTTTTAACAACTGTGACAAATTTGAGAATGATTGGCTCCGGGGTTCTTGAGTTATGGCCCATATTCTAAAAAGTTTATGCACACCGTACAAATGGCCATAGCATATGCTCTTTGAGCCTTTGGCTCAGAAGAGCTTAAACATAGGTAATCAGAGATTACAGAGCTAACCTCAATGAATGTTGTCTTTAAGTAAGGCAAAGTCTCACAATTAACTAACATTCCAGAAATTTACATCTCAAAATGCAAAATTTATGCAATTTTGATCTGATGGGGCTTGAAGTTACTTGAAAATAGACCTCCAAAAACTTCAACTAGTCGCCCATCAATAAAATGTCATTCAAATCCAGCATCTAAAGCAAGTTTGAGAGTGTTCATCCCTTGATGCATCATAAATGCAAATTTGGTTAATATAGGCCTTATATAGCTTCTTGGTGTTAAAATTGCACCCATAACTTTTACCTGGTTCATTATCTGGAAAATGTATGTGGGATCAAGCATCCAAAGCAAGTCTTTAAGTGTACATCCTTAGATGTTTCATCCATGCAAGTTTGGTCATCATAGGTCTCATAGTTACTTGGACATGAGAACTGCACCCAAAACATTTACCTGTTCACTCATCTGGCAAATGTAAGTTAGATCCTTCACTTGAAACAAGTCTGGTACTGTGCATCCTTAGATGTATCATCCATGCAAGTTTGGTCATCATAGGGCTAATACTGTAGATCACTTATTTTAGCGACATCTTATTTTCGCGAGATAGTCATTGACTCTTTATTAGTGAGACAAAATTTTCACGAATAATGGTCATTGCCCTATGTAATCTTAAGGAATTCTATAATATGCGAGAATGAAATTTTCGCAAGCAAACCGTCTCGCGTATTTACACGAAAATAAAGTTCTCGCGAACAAAAAGGGATTTACAGTAGTTACTTAAAGTTGAGAACTGCACCAAAAACATTAACCTGTTCACTCATCCAGAAAATGTATGTAAGATCAAGCATTTGAAGCAAGTTGGTTGTAAGCAACCTTAGATGTATCATCCATGCAAGTTTGATCATCATAGGCCTTATAATTACTTGCAAATAAGACCTACTGTACACACAAAACTGCACCAAATATTTTAACTTGCTCCAAAAGCATTAACCTGGTCATTCCTTTGCTGAAATTGTAGCATCTGAAACCTCATCTGGTACAATGAAACACACTAAAAGCATGTTCCATGCATGTATGATCAATATAGGGCTTAGAACTACTTTCAAAGAAAAAAGCTCCATAAACCTTAATCTGGGACTCCGACACCGACACCAAGGGTTTCACATAACCCCCCACCCCCACCCCCAACTTCACTGAGATCAGCTAAAAAGTCATGTTGAATGAAATAGCCAAGAATTTTTTTTTTATTCAAGTAGGTCAAAACTTAAGGTCACAGGTCACAAGATACTTAGATAATCATAGTACCGTATATACTCGCCTATAAGTCATTTTTTTGGGAGTTAAATTTTGGTCCAAAACTCTATGTCTGACTTATAGGCGAGTCATCAAAAAATTGGTAATTTTCTTGACGGCAAAATGCAGCATTTTTTAAAAATGTCCAAGAATATTGTTGACATACATCTGGACATATGATATATTATTTATTTATAGCAATACTTTGCATAAAGTATATCCATTTATATAATTAAATATTTTCTTCTTTAGTGGGTATTGGTATTTTATTAATTATTTACATATAACTATTCCTTTCAGTAACTTTTTGTAACATAAGGTACTGCACTGTAAATCTATTGTTTATCAGTAAAATTGAATTGCAGACCCAATTAAATGCCATTCAGCATTGCATGTACAATGAAATGATTTATATACATGTAACATATAAAATAACTTTGACAACATATTTTATTTTAAAAATTTCAGAATAAAATTCTTGACTATTAAAACTCAGTTGTTAGGAAATTGTTTTTCATAACCATTACACAGTTTTCTCAGGAAGCGTGCCACTAAATAAACATGGTGTCAGGGAAGGGATATAGGTAATTAAGAGACGATAATTGTTTACCCATGCAGGTACATAGATTAAGAATACTTGCTAAAAATAGATGGCTTGGACATAACCTTTTTTATTTCAAAGAAAGAACAATGTAGAAAAATTATCAAGATCAGTGTAAAAAATATACATATGTACAAGACAAGGGAAATCACTCTAAAATCAAAATACTTTGAAGTTACCAGGGTAAATGATATAATGCAGCTGTTTAGTTTGTTGAACAATGAAAATCATATCCCAAAAAAAATTTGGTACAAAGTTGAATACATATGAGTATTGATATGAAATTTATTTGTTGAAAAAAAAAAATTTTTAAATATAGAACACAGGCGAAAACCTTAGAATATTGATTTCAAATTGGCGCCGCAAAAATTTGTACCAAATTATAAGTGGGTCAAGGGCAAATCCCTCCAAAATTTCCTTAAAAAATGCAACTGACTTACAGGCAGACCGATTTATAGGTGAGTATATACCCTAGTTTACAAAAGTTATGGTGCTATGTAATATATGTGCAAAATATCAAATCCATATCTCTTACAGTTCTTGAGATATAGGATGTGACAGACAAAAGCACAGACAGCGGCCGAGTAAAGTGATCCCTAAGGCCAAATAAAAAATTAAGATTGGTTCTCAGGCCCCGCCGCATTCAAGTTTACCCCGCCGCATTGAATTTTTTTTCGGTAAAATTGACTCAAAATATTCCCGAAATTGTTAGTTTGTCATGACAGGTTTTTAATTTAGAAGGCCCAAATCTGTATCATTAAAGCGTTTTTTATATACAGACTTGTGATGTTATAAGACTCTGCTAAAAACAGACCTATAGATTAGTGGAGTCGAGAAGCCAAACATGTTGGTGTTTGACGTTTTGGATTATCAGTCCTGGCACTAATGTTTTGATGTCATAAAGCACAAATGGCAATAAAAGTTACAACATATCTGTAAGAAATCTACTTGATTCAATTTTAGACTGTCATGTTGGGTCTAAGTGGTGAACTTCTCCCTCCAACTTGTCTGTTAGTCAAAGAATAAATTCTGCGGCCTAGAGTTATGTAGTTGAGACATTGATTGGTAAATAAAAAAGGATTTGTTTGTCAGGGAGATGCTTTCAGATAGTTTCAATGAAACTATCTGTTTGTTTGGAAGTTATGATAACTTTAATCTTGTTTGAAAATACAGATGCAGTTAAGAGCAAAATTCAAAATGAAGTCAAAAACGTAATGTCCTTTAAATTTCCATATGGAAAACAGTATTATCTGAACCCTATTTAAAAGATACTAAAATCAGGAATAACAAGAGAGTGAACAAGATTCTGTATATGAACAAAATCATTGAGACGCAAGCTTAATAATTATTCAAATGGATGTGAATTACTGTAAACCAATTATTATACGCGTCATTTTTTATTCGCGATTGACCGCTAGAGAACTAATCCGCGACGATTTATTTCCGCGAACAAGTGGTCATATATATATTTTTTTTTCACAAGTATTTTTTTGTATCAAATTAAAATTTTATATTCGCCCATAAACTAGGTAAAATGCTACCGTGAGTACTGCTTACGCATTATCATTCAAGAAATTCTGTGCATTGCGTCTTTTTAAATCTTATATCCGCACCTAAAATAGGTAAAATGTTACCATGAGTACGCTTCTTACGCATTATTCGCGACGCCCGAATGAAAATCGAGAAAAAATCGAGGAGATTCCAAAACTGCACCAAATATTTTAACTTGCTCCAAAAGCATTAACCTGGTCATTCCTTTGCTGAAATTGTAGCATCTGAAACCTCATCTGGTACAATGAAACACACTAAAAGCATGTTCCATGCATGTATGATCAATATAGGGCTTAGAACTACTTTCAAAGAAAAAAGCTCCATAAACCTTAATCTGGGACTCCGACACCGACACCAAGGGTTTCACATAACCCCCCACCCCCACCCCCAACTTCACTGAGATCAGCTAAAAAGTCATGTTGAATGAAATAGCCAAGAATTTTTTTTTTATTCAAGTAGGTCAAAACTTAAGGTCACAGGTCACAAGATACTTAGATAATCATAGTACCGTATATACTCGCCTATAAGTCATTTTTTTGGGAGTTAAATTTTGGTCCAAAACTCTATGTCTGACTTATAGGCGAGTCATCAAAAAATTGGTAATTTTCTTGACGGCAAAATGCAGCATTTTTTAAAAATGTCCAAGAATATTGTTGACATACATCTGGACATATGATATATTATTTATTTATAGCAATACTTTGCATAAAGTATATCCATTTATATAATTAAATATTTTCTTCTTTAGTGGGTATTGGTATTTTATTAATTATTTACATATAACTATTCCTTTCAGTAACTTTTTGTAACATAAGGTACTGCACTGTAAATCTATTGTTTATCAGTAAAATTGAATTGCAGACCCAATTAAATGCCATTCAGCATTGCATGTACAATGAAATGATTTATATACATGTAACATATAAAATAACTTTGACAACATATTTTATTTTAAAAATTTCAGAATAAAATTCTTGACTATTAAAACTCAGTTGTTAGGAAATTGTTTTTCATAACCATTACACAGTTTTCTCAGGAAGCGTGCCACTAAATAAACATGGTGTCAGGGAAGGGATATAGGTAATTAAGAGACGATAATTGTTTACCCATGCAGGTACATAGATTAAGAATACTTGCTAAAAATAGATGGCTTGGACATAACCTTTTTTATTTCAAAGAAAGAACAATGTAGAAAAATTATCAAGATCAGTGTAAAAAATATACATATGTACAAGACAAGGGAAATCACTCTAAAATCAAAATACTTTGAAGTTACCAGGGTAAATGATATAATGCAGCTGTTTAGTTTGTTGAACAATGAAAATCATATCCCAAAAAAAATTTGGTACAAAGTTGAATACATATGAGTATTGATATGAAATTTATTTGTTGAAAAAAAAAAATTTTTAAATATAGAACACAGGCGAAAACCTTAGAATATTGATTTCAAATTGGCGCCGCAAAAATTTGTACCAAATTATAAGTGGGTCAAGGGCAAATCCCTCCAAAATTTCCTTAAAAAATGCAACTGACTTACAGGCAGACCGATTTATAGGTGAGTATATACCCTAGTTTACAAAAGTTATGGTGCTATGTAATATATGTGCAAAATATCAAATCCATATCTCTTACAGTTCTTGAGATATAGGATGTGACAGACAAAAGCACAGACAGCGGCCGAGTAAAGTGATCCCTAAGGCCAAATAAAAATTAAGATTGGTTCTCAGGCCCCGCCGCATTCAAGTTTACCCCGCCGCATTGAATTTTTTTTCGGTAAAATTGACTCAAAATATTCCTGAAATTGTTAGTTTGTCATGACAGGTTTTTAATTTAGAAGGCCCAAATCTGTATCATTAAAGCGTTTTTTATATACAGACTTGTGATGTTATAAGACTCTGCTAAAAACAGACCTATAGATTAGTGGAGTCGAGAAGCCAAACATGTTGGTGTTTGACGTTTTGGATTATCAGTCCTGGCACTAATGTTTTGATGTCATAAAGCACAAATGGCAATAAAAGTTACAACATATCTGTAAGAAATCTACTTGATTCAATTTTAGACTGTCATGTTGGGTCTAAGTGGTGAACTTCTCCCTCCAACTTGTCTGTTAGTCAAAGAATAAATTCTGCGGCCTAGAGTTATGTAGTTGAGACATTGATTGGTAAATAAAAAAGGATTTGTTTGTCAGGGAGATGCTTTCAGATAGTTTCAATGAAACTATCTGTTTGTTTGGAAGTTATGATAACTTTAATCTTGTTTGAAAATACAGATGCAGTTAAGAGCAAAATTCAAAATGAAGTCAAAAACGTAATGTCCTTTAAATTTCCATATGCGACTATCTCGCGAAAATAAGATGTCGCTAAAATAAGTGATCTACAGTATTAGCCCTATGATGACCAAACTTGCATGGATGATACATCTAAGGATGCACAGTACCAGACTTGTTTCAAGTGAAGGATCTAACTTACATTTGCCAGATGAGTGAACAGGTAAATGTTTTGGGTGCAGTTCTCATGTCCAAGTAACTATGAGACCTATGATGACCAAACTTGCATGGATGAAACATCTAAGGATGTACACTTAAAGACTTGCTTTGGATGCTTGATCCCACATACATTTTCCAGATAATGAACCAGGTAAAAGTTATGGGTGCAATTTTAACACCAAGAAGCTATATAAGGCCTATATTAACCAAATTTGCATTTATGATGCATCAAGGGATGAACACTCTCAAACTTGCTTTAGATGCTGGATTTGAATGACATTTTATTGATGGGCGACTAGTTGAAGTTTTTGGAGGTCTATTTTCAAGTAACTTCAAGCCCCATCAGATCAAAATTGCATAAATTTTGCATTTTGAGATGTAAATTTCTGGAATGTTAGTTAATTGTGAGACTTTGCCTTACTTAAAGACAACATTCATTGAGGTTAGCTCTGTAATCTCTGATTACCTATGTTTAAGCTCTTCTGAGCCAAAGGCTCAAAGAGCATATGCTATGGCCATTTGTACGGTGTGCATAAACTTTTTAGAATATGGGCCATAACTCAAGAACCCCGGAGCCAATCATTCTCAAATTTGTCACAGTTGTTAAAAAAACGTCTTCTCCAGAACCATCAAGCAGATTTTTCCCAAACTTACATAAAAGCATCAGGATATGTTGAAGATTAAAATTTGCACAGGGAATAACTGTTGGGTAAAGGGCGTGGTTCCATGCAAGGTCATTTCAAAGTTGACCAAAAATTACACTGTATAAAAATGTTTATATTTTGCTTACACTAAAGACTAGGATCATCAAATCTTGTAAGTTTATTCATCATAGGACTTCACATCATATTAAATCAAAAGAAGGTCACAATGACCTACTTTTTCAATTAACCATTGTTTTTCAAATTGATTTGGAGGTGTAGTTTGGATTTTAAGGTCTACGATCATCAAATTCTACGATCATCAAATTTTGTCAGTTGATGCCTCTTGGGTCTTCCAAGTAGTTACTGTTTGTCCCCTTTAACGAGGCCCGATCTACTTGATCTGCACATACATTTTAACGCAGCGGCAAATTAGGCACGTCACAGTACCCTTGACTGCCGTCATAATTGAATACAATAGCGTCACAATTAAAATGACGTCAAATTGCGCTAAAATGTTTCGCTGATCTTGCATTCCTGGAAGCTCTATAGACTGTACATATTGAAAGCTGGCTCATTCTGGCATTTCTATTATTTACATGTTTTAAAAATCTTTTTTTTTAAATTGATAATCATTTATTTTGAGGTATCAATTTCTTGGTACAAATTCATTAATTTTATCTTATTTATTTCAATAAATGAGTTAGAAAACAAACAAACACCGCAACCAGAAGTAAACGATTTTTGTCTTTCTCCTTGAACATGTTGAAGACTTTATACACATTCCTTTTTATTGTGGACTGAAACATGCATGGATCAGCTTGAGTTTAAAAAAGTCGCTGAATCATTCAAATGCTACCACCAAAATCTTTTATTTGTCTAAATAATACATGATATTAGTAAATTACGTAATTTTTGTCGCCTTTTTACCCCTTCCCCCTTTCCCCCTTTTTTCCACGTTAAACAACGTCGTGTGTTAAGAATGTTAAGAAAAAAATAAAGCATGGAGAGAAAATTCTTTCATAATGTAAGAATTATTCAATTTTAAGAAACTAATACAGTATTACAATCGGTTGTTGATGTTATGTAAACCCATTGCGTCTTATATAAATATCTAGTTGGATAAAAGAAGTCCCATTTTTGTGTTTTGATATGTTCCCTTTTCACTGCAATAAAGGCTACCTTCGATTTCAAAAAAAAGAAATAAACACTTAAAATGAGTAAAATTGATTGTTAACTTATTTAACATGAACTATAAATAAGAGAATAGATCAATTAAAATAAAGTTTTACTCAAGTTTCTTAAAATTTTGTTCATTACATTTAAATTTCCAAATCTGACCATGTTTGTTTTACATGAACATGATGAATTATGATCAAGTTAATAACTTGTTGAGTATTTCTGCATTCAAAAATTTAACATAATATGCAGTGATTTTTTGCGGAAAAGAGAGGAATCTTTCAGTTGGGAATGGGGCCCATATTCGGCCCTACATGGGGTAGTGGAAAATCCCTGAACCCCCTTTTCTACAGTAAGCCCTACATCAAATCAGGTTAAAATTAGTTAAGTGGTTCTTGAAAAATCGCAAACCACTAAAAGTTGAGAGACAGGCACAGGGAAAGAGATAGCAAGAAAGGCTCTCACTGTGCTAAAAGCCCAGAAGTAAGCCAGCATTATATATAACCAGTTATACCTACCAGATAATGAGTAGTCATTGCGCCTGCTCTCACTGTCTCTGATAAGGAATGCCCCATGTTCATTTTCTGGAGATAACAATTTCTTTTCAGCTTCAACTCGCTTAATTTTTCCGAAATACCATCTGCAAAAAAAGATTAATTAATGAACCTTTTTTTAAACCAATCCTTTCACAATAAGAGACAACAAGGTCATCTGAGTAAGATTCATGAGTTTGTCAGACTTTGACCAGTTAAGGCATACCTGAAACTGGTTTAGACTTATACCAGTTTGATGAGAACTCCCTATCTGATACTATTTAAGCTTGTGCAGCATGTCCCAATTTAAATCATGAGCAAATCCAGAAAGAAAGAACATTGTATAATAAATTTTAATATATGGTGACATCTCTATACGAGTGAAAATTTCTTGAATGTTACATAAAACAACATACAATCAAATCAATCTATCAATTTGACATATATGAATAGAGAACAACTGCTTTTTTTGATTACTAAAACATGGTTCAATAACATGTTAGAAGATTTGTCATTTTATACCATGTACAATGTTTTGGCAACTCGACATCACTGAATATAACTGATGTGTTTGAAATCTTTTTTTATAACGATTAAAAGGCGTGAAACTAAGCCAGATCATAATGATGAATGATTGATTGTATATTGTTTAACATCTTTCTCAAGAAGCATGAAACTTCCATCAATTGCTTGAAATCGGAAAAAAACTCTAAAATTTTACCAAATCAAGAGGGATTTTACATGAAATTTTCCCCAGAACTTGGCAGAAATGGTTTGCTATCCTTTTGTCCGGAGAGAAAAATTGGCCCAATCATATGATTTTGCTAATAGTTACATAGATTGAATACTTGAGAAACTAAATAGCTTCATTAAACTATTAGTAGTAAAATCTTACTTACGGCTCAGATTCTAAGCTCTTAAGTTTGGCTACATAATTGGATGGTATATAGCCTTCATTTTTCGTTGTCCTTGATCTTGCAAGCCACCAATCACCCTGGGTGTCATTTATGATTTCTAAATGCTCCCCTTTCCGAAAACTTAGATCTTCATCAGTCCTAGCATCATAATCATACAGAGCTACAAATGTTTTGACAGTGTTATGTATAGAGTCTGGCGTTGGACCTTGCTGTGGGAGAACTGTCAGCGGATTTACTACAGGAGAAGATGCTGGTGGAGGTGTTGTAATTGTCACTTGACTCAGAGAAACAACTGCCCCGTTTGACTCCAGTGGTTTCAGCTGGGGAGGCTGGGCATGCAATGCAGGCTCGGTAGCTGAATTATTAAGATTGGAGTTATCTGGACATAAACAGTTCCCCATGCTAACAATGTTAAATAAACATAGCACTCTTCTTTCCTATATATGAAAATAAAATAATTCCAAATGAATCAAACTTGGGTTATGTCTAGGCCTAATTATAATCAGTTCCGACATCATGGAGTCGAGCACAGGCAGCATGGGGTAAAACCAGTACAGCCAATTCCCAAGGACAACATAAACCTTTGTGTGAAAAGAAATGGACAAATGATTTATCACTACAAGATGACTTTAATTGGAATCAAGTTTATATTAATCTTAAAAATCTAACAAAAGATACAACATTGTTTTGGTTTCAATATAGTGTTTATTTCTTGTAAAACATCATATGGCCATATGTCATTGTGTTTTTGATGCAAATCTTACTAATAACTTGTGAAACATCTTTCTATAAACTTTTCACATTTTGACTCCAGAATCAATGGTTCAATTTTAACCAAACTTTCCACAAAGCCTCTTTCAAGGGAAAATGGTGAAAAATTTAGCGATAAGTTTTAGAAATCTTCTCAAGAACCACAGGGCGAAAAAGTTAAAAACTTATGTTAAACCTTCTAATTTTGTACAGATGCAATTGTGTGAGAAACTTCTAGTATTTTAATTATAGTTCGAGATGGAGACACTGTGAAGCACTATAGAATTCGACAATTGGATGAGGGAGGGTTTTTCATAGCTCGACGGGTTACGTTCCGCACCCTATCAGAGTTAGTAGATCACTACAACCTAGAAGCAGATGGTCTTTGTGTCAATCTACGAAAGCCTTGCACACAGGTAAGTTTTTAATTAGGTGATATTCTTGCAATTAATACAGGTAAACTTCGGTATCTTGACATCGGATATGTCGACAACCTGGGATATGTCAACATCCATCCGCAGTCTCAGCATTACTTGCTATATAAATGATTTGCAAAAACTCTGATATGTCGACCTCGGTAATGTCAACTACCCCGCTTATCTCGACTTATACTCACAGTCCCAAGAGCAAAATTTACCTGGTATATGTCGACATTGGGGCAATTTTCTGTTCTACTTAGCCTAATTGTTTGTCAGCTGGTCACTCGTCACGCACGGACGACTCCGTGTATCTCGACGTCGTCAGATATTTACACCGTTCACACCCATGATTTGATTACATACTGCTTCTGTAATAATGTGTGAATAGAGGAATCTCAAGCACCCTCAGGGTCTCTTAGATGTTTATTGTTTAATATTTAGCTGCATGGTTAAACTGTTGAGCTTGGGTAATATTATTGATAGATCTGCTCGATTCTGCATAAATATACATGTGTTTTTTTATGTTGAAATCTAACATAACTGACATTTTGTAAACGCAGTTGTTCTTGAGAAGAAGATGAAAATGTGAAAAATTTCCAACGACAGACAAAGGACAAATTTTGATCAGAAAAGCTCACTTGAGCCTTTGGCTCAAGCTAGCTAAAAAACTTTTAAAATTCTTTTTATTTTAGAAAATTCCATTGCCAAAGCTCAAATACTAGTATTTGAAGATTTTGCCCAGAATCAAGTGTTGCACTTCAACAGGAAGAATTTTATTACCTTGAGCTTTGTAATTTGAGCTAAACATTTACCGGATCTTCTTAAGTCCTGGGGGGTTGTGATATATCATTTTATTGCAAAATCTCAAGGACTTTAAAAAATAAAAATAAACGTCTGTGTATAACACCTTTGTTCCAGAACGGTATCTTAAGAAGCCTCTAAGTCGAAGTTTTATTCCACAGCCTTCTATGGTCTATTTTGATACGGGTCTTGTAGAGTACGCTTTTGCCTTAAAATGGTACCCTCCGAAAAACTGGCTGTAGAGTAACCTCCTCCTCCTCCGGATAAAATAAAATCAGAAAATAGGCTCTAAAGTAGAATTTTCACCGACCGGCGAAAAATGATCCTTAGCAAAGGATTGACACCATGGAAATCCAAAATCGGATTCAATTTTTCCAGTGGGAAAGGGGTCCTACTCTACGATATACAAAGTGATTTCCCCCTGAGCCAACCCAGTCGAACCTTCAATTGCCCAATAAAAAACATGTACATGTATATCAGGCTGTAGTTATGTACATGTATACAAGTATAAGGGGGTGGGTGGAAGTTTAGATTTTGGTATTTCTGAGTCGTTTCTCCATTTTTGAAACAACTAGAATAAATTTTAGGGTAAAATAAAATACACTGATTACGCATTTCAAATTCATGGAGAAAAGACCCAGAAACGACAAAATTAATGACAAAAGAGCCGATTTTGCATCATTCAATTCGTATAGCTATACATTGTATTCAGGTGCATATTTGAATAAAATCGAACATATTCAACCGAACATTTGCCCATATTACATTCACCGTCAACACAGACAATGGCTAGGCTTTGAAAAAAAAATGTATAAATGTGGTATTTTTTAAAATTCTTTTTATGAGCTACTATTCCTGCCGAATCGCCATCTAAAACGCCCACTTTCTTTGTTCAAATGAAGGGTCAAACCCTCTTTCAATAGGAGATAATTAAGAAATAGTGACAATTCGGTAGCATGTTTTAAAATTCTTCTCAACAACCGCTAGGTCAGGAAATATGATACTCGTGTGAAATCTGTGTCAGGTAGTGTAGATTCAATTTATTTCCCCGGGAGTAGGATGGGGCCACATTGGACAAACAAAGTTATACATAGGAAAAGTCTTCCCAGGAACACAAAGCTATGATTGAATATATTTATGTGAAATGATCCTCAGGTTGTGTAGATTTAATTTTGTTAAACTCATTACCCCCGGGGTGAGGATGCGGTCACAATGGACGATCAAAGTTTAAACATAGGAGTATATGGAGAAAATGGGGAAAATCTTATTCTCAAGAACAGCAAAGCAATGATTATATGGAAGCATCCTCGGGTGGTGTAGGTTCAAATTTGTTCAAATCATGACCACCAGGGGTTGAGGGGGGGGGGGCAAAATGAAAGTTCAATTTTGTTCAAATTATGACCCGGAGATAGAGTGGGGTCACAATGAAATTCAAAACTGGAAGGAAAAAAGTCAAACTATATAGGCATTATATCTGGCTCCAGATCATGAAAGGTATGCAAGATTAAGTCAGAACATGTTTTTTGCACTGGTATTATGTTGAAGTTAATGATCTGATATTAAAATGTAATTCTGAATCAGTATTTCTATCCTCATCTAACTTTTATCTGCAAATTTAGAATTTCAGTTTACAATTAAGAGACTTCTAACAAATGATATTGACAGTTTGACTTGAGTCCAATCATGATCATGGGGCCTGATTTTGGTTTTATATTTATTTGTTTTTGTACACTAAGTTATAAAACTTGTAGGCTTATCAGGATAAACTCTTCTGATGAAATAAGTTTTTCTGTGTGTGTTTGTGTATTTTGTTTAATGTAATCCTAAGTTATTCCAAGTTGCATTTTGAAGAATCTTCATGGCCCCATGAATTATAAGCAAAGTTTATATCTCACAAAAATAAGATGCTATTGAAGAAAAAGATCCATGTATATTATCTATAAAAGAAATTATACAGATATACTGTAGACACACAAATTTTCTTTGGGATAACATTTTGTTGATTTGTCATCTAAAATAGATTTGTGGGCATTCAGTTTCTTTGTTTTGAAAGTAACCTTATTTAATATACATAAAGTCATATAAAAATTTCGTGTGGGATTAAATTTCTTTGATAATTGTTAACAACGAAATAAACAAAATTTAATCTCCTACGAATATTTGTGTTTTTACAGTATAAAAAACAAACAATTTTAATCTGTTTTAATATCTTATGTACTGTATTTTTGCAAGTAAAAAATTTAAGGAAATATGTATTAAAATTAAAATACATGTGTTAGTAATGCATTCTACCTGACATACTATTCTTATGTTTGTTTATAAATGAGCAATATGACTTGAATAAAAATTGTTATGTTATTTAAGAAAGGGTTCATGCCTAATAATTTGGCAAACATACAAGTATACTTGTATTTTTTATCCACTGCACATTATACTGTACTCAGTCCATTTCTTTTACTGAACCTTTTGTTTATTCATTTCTATTTTAAAATGAAAAGAATGTTTTATATATTTTACAAGCTATTATAAAATTACATATTTTCAAGGTTTCAGAAAAAAAAACCTTGAGTTCGTGGGGATTTGAATTCATAGATGAAGAATTGTTGAGAAGTCATGTATATAACATTTTATATTTTGTGGTGGACATGAATTCATGGGTTTCTTCATACTTCGAAAACTGAAAATTACCACCCAACGAAAATTTGATTTTGCAGTACATGTATCAGCATTGTTTCCTTTCAGAGACTAAAATTATTTTGATTTCCAATGTTGGAATCTATTTTTTTGAGGATCTGTCAATTGATACAGTGTTTAGCATTGTTATGATAAACTGAAGCTCTTTGCAGTAAGTACGTAATCTAGATTTATGTAAAAGATAATGTAAAAAAATATAGCAAATATTCTTATACGATATTTACTTATATTTTCAAAATATTCTTAATATAAGATTATAGTGTCATCAGATATTCATAGACAAAAAATCAGCAGGCATTACCAGGGGTTTTTGAAAGATAGCATTTGATGAAAACTCAGTATTCTTGGGTGATTAAAGGAAAAATATATAAAAAGTACTCAACATATATTATAGATGTTTCTTAATTTTCTTTTATCCAAAATTGTTTAAGAAGAAGTGTAAAACATCATATAAGACATTAAAATGCAGAACACAGTTCCTCCAAGAATTGGAATTCTTCTACTAGAAAAAGACAAAAAAGTTCAAACTATGTTGCATATGTCCTTAAACATAAGAAATTGCTTTTATTATCATTATCATCATAGTTTTATTGGTTGTTATCTGTCTAAATCCCAAGAGTATATCTTTATTTTTCTAGAACTCATATTATTGGAAAAATTTTATTAAATTCAACCCTCCTCAGACATAAGAAAATTTTCATGTTTTTTTGATGGCCTTTCATGGGGGGAGGGGGGAAGGCAAAAATAAACATATATATGAAAAGTATTAAAGCAATAAATTTTTTTGATAAATTATTTCACTGACTCTGTGAGTCCAGGTATTGCACACTGTATATCATATCTTGGTTAATGCCCCCATACAGATGAAGAGTCAAAACAACTATTGCATTATGTAATATTTGAATTTCATTGAAAATGAAAGTGTACTAGATAATTTACACAATAGAAAAGATTCTTAATGCAGTTCATTTATAACATATTAGACAAATGTAAGGGATTACAATAAAATGACAAATTGGACATTTAACATTGGTAACGGTTTGTTCTTTGAATTCACCCCGTTTTTAATTCGCACATCTGAGGGTGGGGTGAAAGGGGCACATGCAAATATAATGCCCTGTTCACACAGAGAGTTTAATTTGAATTAAACATAAAGTTACTGCGAATTAGCTTGGCTTAGCGTTCACACGGAGAATTTAATGCGAATTAGTTTAATTGGAATTAATTTGATGCGCATTATATTAATTCACATTAGCTCCGTGTGAAGGCTAAGCGAAGCTAATTCGAATTAAATTTTGACACATGCGTAAGGCCAGAATTAAGTCACAGGACACATGTTGGTGGTTAGATATAGGTATCCGTGCTATATTTGGCTAAAGAATCAAGGAATAGTATGTAATCACTAAATGTATACCTGTAGCATATATAAACATTTTACGAAAAGATACGAGTATTTGCTAGGTGTACAAAGATACATGATGGCTCCTCAAAACTCAACTCAGAAAAGGAGCCACCCAGATACCAGTGTTTACAAGGTGTATTCTGCCTGTTTTATCCACAAGAGGCCTGAGCAATGGCTGTAAGGCTGACTTGGTCGACTGACATTCTCTACAATATCTGTTGAAGTTGTAGTTATAATACTGAACCAGATGTTTCCTTTCTATGTGTTGTTATACATTGATCTCAAGGAGAGCTGCTATCTGAATGTAGGGCTAAAAGAAACAAGAAACAACAGAAATGAAAAACCATCACTAGAGAGATCATTGAACTTTCATCTCTTTATATTAAAGGCATATGGACCACAATGCTCACTCAAGTTACATTTATATGCCCAAGTGGCTAAAGATCAGGGGACACATATTCGTCCTATGTCATTCCGAGCTTTTTGGGGAAAAAAAAACTTTTCATATTTGACTGTGGCTTTTGAACATCATATGCACTTTCATTCAAAAAGAGGCTCATGGGCCTTATAGGTCACCTGAGCATCATTTATTTAACAACTTTCCAACAATTGAATTTGGTTCATATTTTTGACCAGAGGCCATATGACATTCACAATTGTGAAAGAGGCATCATTGCTCATCATAACTATACACTTAGCATGCTTAATTTAGTTAATGAATACTCATAGGCAGAGAACAAAAAAAAATTAGTTAATCAATTAAAAATTGGCAAAATTGCCCCCACCTCACAGGATTCCTTGACCCTGAGGCCATAAATTTCACAATTTTGGAAAAGGCACATAAATTTGATCAATACATGTACCAAGGAGCAGACTTCAAAACATTCCTTTTAAGTATCTAATCATTATGATCTATTTATTCCTTGTGCTGTCCTTGAGTATCAGTCATTTTGACCCTTTGACCTTAACTTGGATTTGACCTATTTGGCCACATTTTGAAAAGTTGATGCTGGAACTTTCAAATATCACATGTGCCCTCCTTGTGACAAGACCTTCCCTTACATGCCAACAGTTCTAACCTTTAATTTGTCCTTACACTTAAGAGTTTGACCTACTTTTGAAAAAAAGTTAACCATAGCTGGAACTCAAGGTTTAGGGTTATAGTTGGATGGATAGAGCTTAAAGCTAAAGCTTTTATATTTTACATATGTTCTCTTTGTGACACAGTTTGGAGTTTGTCCTACTTCTGTAAAACTTTAACCTTGGCCATCAAGCTAGGGCTTTTATATTTTACATGCATTGTATTCCACTCAAACATGACTCAAATGTGAAGAAATCAAAAATATTACAATGATCTAGATTTACAGAAAAAAAGAAACGTAGAATTTACCTTGGCAAAGGTGAGGTAGTACTGGGAACTTTTTTCCTGACAAGGCCCTAAAAAAAATTAATTCTTATAATATTCTTATAAATAAACATTTCACTAGGGTAGACTCAATGACCTGTTTAAAGTTCATAAATAATTTATCTAATAAACATATCTATACAATTAGGTTAAAAACTGTCATGATTAGATGAAAAATGCCAGTATTGCCCAGGAACCAAGTTTAAGAGAGTCACATGGTACTGAAACATCAAGGTGTCAATCCTTAACAAGTTGATTGTAAGAATAAAATGAATAAAAAGTGTTGATCACTCTCCTGATAAATTGCACAATTTTAAAACTCTTCTCTAAGCTTCTTAGAATCATAATCATTTAGATAATGTCTTGAAATTTCAAAATTAGGACACCTTGACCTACTTTTTTATTAAAATACTCTGAGATCCCAAAATGCATCAAATGACAAATAAAATGTATGATTCCCATTTTCTTCTTAACCAAATTATTTAGATAGAGCCTTTTTTGATAAGTTGGTCTCCTGATCTAATTCCCCCCCCCCCTTTCAGTTTAATTTTTGTCTATCTGTCCATCCCTCTTTCTGTCTGTTACAACACTTTGGTTTACACGCAATATCTCAAAAAGCCTTTTAGCATTTTGGATGAAATTTTATATAACAACTCCCTATGGCCTTGAGAAAACACTATTGATTTTTAGGTCAACAAGTCACAGTCATAAATTCTGCTTTAACACTTTTCATTTGATATTTAACATTTGATATCTTAAGCCTTTAATAAGCTTTTGCAATGAAATTTTATATAACAACTCCCTAAGGCCTAAAGAAGACCCCTATTGCTTTCGAGGTCAAAAGGTAAAAAATTTAAACATTCTGTTTGAAACTTACATTTCTAAGCAATATCTTAAGAAACTTTTGAGCTTTTGCAATAAAATATTTTATGAAGTAACTCCTATGGCCCCGCCCTCCCCTTTTAAAGTGTCATGTATCCAAACCCCATCACCCTCCGACTCTTCCCCTCTAGATCCAATCCGCAAATGCTCTTCCTTGTTCTCAAGCGGGAGACACAGATTCTCTGATTTAGCTTGTTAGAAACTTAGACAACAACTGCCAAACAAGAGGCCCATGGGCCACATCGCTCACCTGAGCATTGAGGCTAAGTAAAAGTAGTAATTGGTTTACTATTGAAAAGTTTGAATCCAACATATACATAATGAAATGTAAAGATAATTAATAGTGATCGATTCTGAAAAGAAATCTTTCTAAGAACAAAATTTTGTTAACACACGAAGAATCAAAAATATGGAATATTTTGGACAACATTGTTGGGCCAGAAAAAAAACCCCAACAAGTTCCGATCGCGGTAAATGCATGACTTTTCTTCACATGCATGAAGGATAGGTGGATAAAAATATTTTTTTTAATTTCAATATTCAGACTTTTTATCGTGATTTCTTTTATTGAAGATTAAAAAAGATTAATTTTATTGATTTGTTGTTTTTAATCGTGATTTCTTTCTTTTTATGTAAGGAAAACATTATCTAAAACGATATACATGTATCTTATTATTTTTTCCTTCAAAACATTAACACGATTACGATGAATGCGTTAAGTTTACAAATAAATTTCATATTAAAATAATTATTTTACGTAGTTTCACTCAAAACCAGACACAAAACACGTAATGTTGACCCTGATTACTAAACACAGACTTCCTGTGTAATGCTACGTATACACAGATTTTTTGACACCTTGGGTATTGGAGGTCTCCAGGTAAATAACACCACTGTGGCTTCGACCATTCCCCCTCCCAGATAACCGTACGGTAAAAAAATTGGGTCTTTAAGAAAGACGTTTTTATTAGAAAAACAATATATTTCTTCTAAATCAAAGTATTTTATCAGTAAACTTTTAAATAAATGATTGGAATAACATTATTTAACGTTGAATAGATATTATAACTAATTTCAGAGAGCAAAACTTAAGAATTATCATTTTACTGCACAAATGACTTACAAATAAAGGTGTAAAACATGCTTCAAAAAAAAAACACATTGAATTCTGAATTTTTTGGACTGAAAAACTATTAATTAATTTTTTTTGGCCTAACCAAGAAATATTACAAGTCATGGTAACATAAATTAAGGTGTCACGAAAATTTAATGATCTACAGTATATGAAATATGGTATATGAAATACCAAAAAAAGGACATTGTGACCTACTTTTTGGTTGATATAACCAAGACAGAATGATCCATCAATAGACACTGTTTTTATGATATATTGTATCTCAAACAAACAGAAAATGTATATTTGGAAAATTTTAAAAAGTAGGTCACAGACCTACATCTTCATAAATATATAATTATATATATTTCAAGGCCTCAAGATGTATCAACTTTAGGGGTTGATGGTTCTAAGCCCCCAAAATACAATGTAAATCTTATATGTACAAATTAAAGTCCTTTGGCCATGGATATTCTGTGACAATTTTGATGAAAAATGACTTTTAAGGGGTTCTTGAAATATAGTCCACATTCTAAAATTAAAGTTTATGCACATCACACAAATGGTCATAGCATTAACTCTTTTTCTTTGGCTCAGAAGAGCTATAACAATTAGTATTATGATAAAAATCCCGATATAAATGAAGGAGCTGCTTCATATATACTGTAGACATTTTGCTTCTTATATACAGTCGACATATTTATTTTTGTTGTATAGTTATTTTTTGTATTCTGGAGAAAGCAACAAAATGAATTCAAACGTTTCTTTGATTTCTAATACAACGAGAGACTGTGTTCCTTAAATCATTTTACTGGTACTCTCTCTCTAGTGTTGTCAGGCTAAGGTGGGTTAACCTTCCTGACTTCACAAATTGCTTCGCAAGCTTACCAAGAAACGTTCGCTAGAGCATTATCAAGCCTAGCTCAATGTCTAAATCAGGACATCCTGTATGATGAGATTTTTAAAACTTATTTCAGAATATCAACTTGGTTATGGTTGGTAACTACAGGCCTTCTGCTATGTTTAGTTAGATATGTTTGTTTGTGTTTTTTTTTCTTACTGGTTTGAAATAGTGAACTCATGTTTCATGCCATAACAATGTTTGAACAATTGTAAAATTAGTTTATAAAAAAAAAAACGCAGCCTACGGTTGACACTGTTATTTCATTATTTACATGATATACAAAATCTTATAAATTTTCAATTAAAATAAACAAAAAGCAATGAAAATTAATCCACATGAAATCATGCATTTTCAATCCAAAAGAACAAGGAATTTTTGTTCAACATAATTAAATATGTCTACAGTATATGCAACATATGTTATTTCTTGAAATATTATACAAACACACACACACAAAACCTTTTTCTAGAAGATACAACCAGTGCTTCATAAATTTTCATGTAAGTTACAGTTCTATCAAATATATTTTTACATTTTAGATCAAAGGTTTTAATCTATTCAAAATAAAGAAAAATATTTTTAAATATTTACAATATTGGAAGAGTACCCGTAAATTAGAAAAATGACACGATTTGTGTTTAGATTATAGAGAAATACATACAGTCCAAATATATAATGTGTTTTCCAATGAATGCTATTTTCAGTCCAGTTTTTAAAAACCTATTTTATGTCTTTTTCTAATTATTTAAGCAAACTTTTTGAGATATCTTAAGACACACATTTTACCCCTCCCAAAGAATTTTTTTTCAAGCCCCACCCTTCAAACTTATATTGAAAAAGAATTCATTTGCATTTCAACATTATTTAGTTATAATGAGTTGCAATTTTTAATATATATATAAAGTTATTCTTTAAGATATCAATTTTAATGTTTTTCATTGGAAAAAATTGAAAAACTACGATAAGCAAAACCTTACCTGATTTTAAATTCCTATAGTAAGATGCTTATAACATATCAAAAACATCCAATATCTGTAAGTTACTTAACATTTTTTTAACAAAATTCTGATTTTTCAAGTAAAACATTTGTAAAACATTGTCAAAAGGTCAAATTAAGATTAGGGTGACAAAGTTAGAAAGGTTACTATACTTTTAGTCTTTATATTATTATGTATATAAATATATTTAAACATAATCAAGGATGTTTTGAGGCAATTTTGTTAAAATATAAGAAGCATACAATTTGTGTCATTATGTGACCTAGCTGGTGAAGTTGAAGATCGACTGACTGACAAATTAAACATAGGAAGTATGATAGGGATACAGGTATTTTATCCCATTAAGTGATATGAGTAACTCTTACATTATCAGCTATAGTGGCATCACAATCGGGGTGAGCCAGCAGAATTTTGACAATTTCTGTATGACCATGTTCACATGCACACATCACCGCTGTGGAGCCTTCATTGTCTTGAGCATTCACATTAGCACCAACATCTAACAGCATCTGTACCATCTCCTTCCTACCCTGGCTAACAGCTAACATGAGTGCTGTCTGTCCATCCTAAGAAACACAGGGTTGTAAAACTTGTGCTGTTAAAAGTATCCATATTCATGATTTTCTCACACAATGATCACTTTATTCCAACCTGGATCTGAAAATCTGGTCTTGTATACAAAATAAATCAACACTTTGGTAAGGACTAAGGTAATACGTAATTTACTTTTCGCCTCAAATAAGCATAGACCGTTAGATTACCATGGTACTTAAACTCAAGGTGTGGAACTCCCAAGACCTTTCCCCTTTCAATGGGCATGGCTCTTCATTTGAACTTATTGAATCCCCTTCAGCCAAGAACACTTGATGCCCCAAACATCTTTGTTAAACCCCAAGTCCACTGTATCAAATTGCCCCCATTTGTTTTTGTAGACCATTTTCCCAATCTCAATGGACCCTGCCCATGTACTGGAAAGTGCTGTGTGAAAACTATGTTGGGTGAAGAGAAAGACTCACTTGAGTTGTAGATCAGGTGAGCTAAAACAGTCTCTCTTTCTTTCAGAAGACACGCCTTATTATGATATATATCAGATAACATGTTTGTGTATTTTTATTTTGAAAAGTTACAAAATTTTGTTAAAGAAGACGATTATCTAAGTTCTGAACTTAAGTCTGATCCTTTGACTCTTTGTCAATAAATATGAACCAATTCACCCACTGTTCATCAGATAATAAGGTTTGATAATTTAAGATCTTAAAATGTTTATGATTTGAAAAAAAAAATGCATAATACAAACAGATTGGTAGACAGAAAACACCAAACCATGATACAGACTACAGACAATGGATGCATTATAACTCAAACATGCTTTCCATTCCATATTAAAGTACCTTGGATGCCATAATACAGAAATAAGAGATTGAATGAATTATTATTCAAGCAAGCTCTTCATCTCACATTACCTTGGAAGCCTTGGCATTGACATCTCCCATTGAAAACAGTCTCTGGATAACATCCTGTTGTCTGTCTGTCTGTGGGTAAGCCAATGTGGCCAGCATGGTGGCAGTGTACCCTGCTTTGTTCTGTTTGTTCAGATCAATGGCACCTGTATCCAGCAGTAAACTCACTATGTCGTAGTTACTATGGGACACTGCATAGTGTATGGCTGTATTACCCTAAAACAACATACCATATTAACAGGTCACATTTTTATATATAAACCCGGAAGAATTTGAATTTCAGACTATTGTTATGTCATAAATCTTCTAGGACATTATCATAAATTGAAAGAAAAATATCCTTTTACAGAACTAGATGCCCAAAGACTTTATAAGGTCACTTAATATAGTCCTGTAACAACTCCAGTGTCCATGTAATGGCAACTTCATCATTTAAGAATAAAGCAAAATAAACTGATGGTGGAAGGCATGTTTAACTTCATCAGAAGTCTCAGACAAGAATGTTCTACAGGTATTACTTAAGACAATGCACTGGAAACTAAGACAAGAGTCCCAAAGGTCTTTATTAAGCTACCTGTATCTGCAGTATTAATAGGAGCATCCCAATAAGATATTTCTTACATTATCGTCCTGTAGATTCACAATATACTGGAGGGAGGCCTTGGAGATTTCATTGAAGCTGGAGAGGAAGTCTTCCACTTGATTGGGATCAGACAGCTTGTGACTGGAAGCCTTGAACCAATGTTTTTTAATTGTTTCAACACTGGCATTCTGTAAAAATGAAGACAATCTTTTCTAACTTTTCCGGTAATAAATAGAACAATCAATGAATAAATCTATTTTATGGTTGAATTGATTTTTAATTCTTACTCAGGATAAAAAATTTTACAAACAAATTAGGTTATTGACATATAGCATTTAACAAAAATTTAATGCAATAGGGACGTCACTGAATATTTTAGTACTTAACTTTTATTTGATCATACAGACTATTAACAAATTTTTTTAGTCTGTTATTCATTGAAAATTTGCTATTTAATAGTAAAATTGATATCACTAAAACGCAAGTTTCGAGATTATCTCCCTTGTTGCGGTCTTTCGTTGAGGAGGGGGGCTTCGTTGCCGCGTAAACAATCAGGTGGAACAAATATTTGATATTCATATATTGGATAAATTGTATCATCGATCTACTGGTTTATCATAACTACATGATTGTCAGGATGCACTCTACATCTTAAGCAAAAAAATCGTAACAAAAAAGAAAATGTCGGTGGATGGGAGACTTTTCAGACGAGGGAAGAAATTTAGACCTCTAATAAAAACCATACACATGCATCTGATCATTGTACGTAGGCGATCTAGGTGATTCTTTTCCTTATTATAACTTCAAAAAACCCACAAACTTTATTTTTCAAAGTTTGTACAATCAAGAAAATTGGTTACTATTTATGAAGACTATGATGTTTCTTTCCTTTTCAAGTACCTACGAAAAGTGTTCCTCACGAGCCAAAAAGACGTCCGTCTAACAACAATGAGGCTAGCCGTAACCGTTCGCAAACTTTGAATGAAGACCTTACTAACGCAGAGGCATTCCAATTGTTTTCCCGCAAGTTAGACGTAGCTTTAGCAGAGAACAAAAAGCTGCTTTTGAAGGAGTTAGAAGCAAAAAATTCAACTTGTGTATCCAGAGAAAGTTCGGTTGATTTTAAGTTGGATCATCACAAAGAAAGGTACAACTTCTTAACAGATTTACAAAGTGACTTTGAAAGTATTGATAAATTTATTGACTTTGGTGATAGTTTGAATGCTAAAGAGATAATCAAAAAAGCTGTTCTTCGTATTAACGACCAGAAAAAAGTTATAAGAATTGCAGATAAGTACGGCTGGGATGTGGCTAAAGAGTACAAAGATGACCCAATCACGGAGAGTACAGAGGAAAGTCAACGACTCCGGCAAGCAGAAGCCAGGGCTAAAAGGAAAAGGTTTGACAAGAGAAATTACAATAATCCTTTTCGTACAGATAGCAGCAAATTTTTCCAGCAAAGATTTACTCCTTACACCAGGCAGTTTAGTTCATACGGGAACTTCGGAGGATCACAACCAAGCCCATACAGAATACAACCAGACCAATGCCTGTATTGCAATGGGTTCGGGCACTGGAGTGTCAACTGTCCCCTCAAGAAAAAGAGCCAACCTTTCGCGATCGGCAAGCCAACTTCAACACAAACCGGACCCTCCACAGATAACCAAAGAACCTAAACTGGTAAAAGATATTTTGTCTTGTGAAAAAGAAAATGTTAATTTACAAACGGTTAAAGGAAGATTAGTAAAAAACATTTCTTTTTGGAAAGAACAATTGCATGCTGAACAATATATAGTTGACACTATTCAGTATGGTTATAGTATTCCTTTTGATTGTTTTCCAGAGACGATTATTTTGCATAACAATAAGTCTTCTCTTGATCATGAGGAATTTGAAGACAACGAAATAAGAAGTTTGTTAGGCAATAAAGTCATTGTAAGGTGTAGTACTGTTCCTTCTATAGTTAATCCTTTGTCAGTTTCTATAAATTCTCATGGCAAGAAAAGACTTATTTTGGATCTTAGACATGTTAACAAATGCGTACGAAAAAATAAATTTAAGTTAGAGGGTGTTAGCAGCGCTATCAAACTTTGCAAGAAAAATGACTTTATGTTCAAGTTTGATCTTAAGAGCGGTTATCATCATTTGGACATAAATCCATTGCATTTTCAATTTTTGAGTTTCTGTTGGAAAAGTACCTATTATTCTTTCACAGTACTTCCTTTTGGTTTGAGCTCTGCTCCTTTTATTTTTACACAGCTGCTCAAGCCTTTGTTGAAATGTTGGAGAGCACAAGGTCATAAAATTGTTGTTTATTTAGATGATGGATTTGGGTTAGCAAACGATCTAGAATCATGTAAAGTTATGTCTTCAGCTATAAAAGCAGACTTAATTTCAGCAGGTTTTTTGGTTAACGAGGATAAGAGTATTTGGACTCCCTGTCAATCAATGGAATGGTTGGGGTTTTCTTGGGATACTGTACATGGTATGCTTTTCATACCTCAATCTAAAATAGATAACTTACTAGGCAAAATCGGGGAAGTTATTTCTTCTGAGAAAATTACTCCACGTGTTCTAGCTAGCATAGCTGGAAACATAATTTCTTTCCAGCAATCCTTAGGAAATGTATGTTCTATTATGACAAGAGTTATGCATATGGTTATTGCCAATTCAGTTTCTTGGGATCATTGTATTGTTCTTTCAGATGAAATTGTGACTGAACTTAATTTCTGGTTGCGCAATTTACAATGTTTGCCATCTAAATGTTTTCTTAAAGGCAGTTTCATTCCTCAAAGGATCGTTTTTACGGATGCAAGCAAGTATGCAGCGGCTGGTTACATTGTGGAACTCGCAGATAGTGTAGTGCATAAAATGTGGACTTCTGTGGAAGCTCTAAAGAGTTCTACCTGAAGGGAGATGAAAGCAGTAGAGACAACTTTAATATCTTCTACAGATAAGATTAGCAACAGAAATGTAAAACTTTATACTGACAATCAAAATGTAGTTAAGATAGTTAATTCTGGTAGCATGAAAAAGGAGCTCCATGATATTGCACTTAATATTTATGCTTTTTGTATTCGGAATCAAGTAACATTAGAAGTTGAGTGGATTCCTAGAGAGGAAAATAGTGTAGCAGATTGTTATAGCAAAATTTATGATTTTGATGACTGGTCTGTTTCCTTGCTTGCTGATATTAATTCATGCACTTTCTTGCCTTATTCTGAGTAGTTACACTTCTAGCAGTAATGGGGAAGAGAGTTCAGAGAATGGGTCTGATTCGGAGTCGACCACGAGTTACGAGGAGGGATCCTATGATGGCAGAGAGGGCAGCATTGTGTATCAGTGTAAAGATGATGTTACAATAGCATCAGGGGCTCCCGGTGCAATGATGTTTGATCAGAATATAAGGGAAATGTAGGTGACTTATAGCATCTCAGCATGATAAAAAAAATATCAATTAGTGTTTATTACATTTTCCACAATAAAAACTTCAAATTTTCCCTTACATAAAAGTGTCATTTTTGCAAGTGATCTACAGTGAAAATATCGAAAAATGATACTTATTTTGTAAAGATGTAAAATTAAGAGCAAGGCACTTGATTTTTTATTCTTTTCACAAAATATTAAGTGTTACAAAGGAAAAACTCCCTATTGACAGCAAAAGGTAAATAAAACCATACTGACTTAGACTAAATCTGCCAAAATGTCTTCAAATTGTAAATATTCTTCAATCTCACAACCATTTAGTTCTGACTCCATAGTCTATAACTACATCGAGGAAAAGATTGGGGCGAGGGGAATCTTAAAACAAAGAAAATGTAATAAATAAAAGGTTAAAGTTTCATTCTGTGAATGAGATGGTGGTGGTAGTATAAAAATGATGAGGTATAAGTTGAACATAAATTCAGTAAAACTTGCTGAAATTGCTGCACTTTCAGCCAACTAATAATCTAATGTCTTTGGAGCATGTTTAATGATTTGGAGCAGGTTTATTCTGTAGCAACCATAAACCGTAAGTTGACCAAACTTGCATGGGTGATTAATATATCTAAGGATGCACACTACTTGATTTAGATATTGGGTTTGACTTAAGTGACCAGTTAAAACTGCACATACTAGTAGTCAGTTTTCTTATTTGCAGTTTTGAATTGGAGCCAGAGATGAGAGAGTCCTGTCAAATTCTTGCCAAGTATTTAGAAGATTCCACTGAGGTCACAACAAAACAACTGGTAAGTCATACATAGAGTATGTTACTTTTGGATCAAAGCATTAGGATACCTACAGTTTTACTGCAGGGAAACTGTCATTGTCCACAGCTTTTATTAAAATCAGAGGATAAATTTTGATTGTCTGTTAGTCTTTCTGTGTGTAATATTCTATTTTCCAACAGGACGACACTTCATAAAAAAAATTTCAGTTTTTCATATCATAACTCTTTTCAACATAAACAAGGCCATATTAATGCTCATAAAAATGAAAATGGTTTTCGGGTGATTATTTTTCTTTTTTGACTCACTGAGCTTTTTCATTCAATATTTCATTCCATGCTGTAACTCCATATGAATTTATTGGGTTAAGGGAACTATATTTTTACCTTACATAATACCAATCTGAGTAAAAAGAAATATATTTTAATACGCCAGTTCCAAGATTGTAACTCTCCTACAATAGAGGTGCAAAAAGTATCCATTTTGGCAGCTAGGTGGGACAGGTTGATTCTATATACAAACGTGCATAAATGAATGTCATAGGTGTATAAGCCCTTTTTTGAGCCATCTTGCATGGATTATGCATCATGGGATGAATACTTTTAAACTTTCTTCAGATGCTGGATTTGAATTACATTTTCTTGATAGGTGACTATAACTCTCAAGTTTTCCAAAAAGTCTAGTCCTAAGTAACTGCAAGCCCTATCAGATCAAAATTGCAGAAATTTTGTAGTTTTATGTTGGATTTTGCCAACAGACAACATAAAGACAACATTCGTTGAGGTGAGCTCTGTTATCACCGATTTTCTATGTTTTTAAATCCTTTGAAATTTTCTTTTTAGAAAAAAATGAACCCCTTCTCCTGCTGTTTTTTTTTTAAATTTTTTTTTGAAATAATGAAATCCAAGGATAAAAAAATATCAACATTTTGTCCATACATGTATATACAGAAATTTTGGCATCAATTAATGGAAGGGGTAATACCCCCAACAACACCCAGGAACAAGGTGATGGTCCTGCACAAAACTGAAGAAATTCAGCACTATTAAGACAGCATTCAATATACCTGGTATATTAAGGATTTCCCATGATTTGTGACTTGTTATAATTTTAATCCAAGTTGTTTGTTTTGTATCATGGAGTCATTGACAAAGAGATAGAAAACACATACAAGTTGAATAACAATCATATTCAATCGCAATACAAGGGAGATCCTTTTTTATCACATGTTTCTATATATTAATTCTAATGTTTCAAAAATTGTTTTTTATCAGGACCCTTTTGTTTTTCTAATCAGAATCTATGTTGTATAACATATCATCAATATTATACTGTGTTAAGGTGCTGTTTAAAGAAAAAAGTAATTTCAATTTCAGGAAGATTTGTAGATAATGGTTAGAGGGGGAGGTATATAAACATGTGATAGAGCTGTATCTTATGCCATTTTATGTTGTATATGCATGATGTTGTATTCCTGTAGGAAAACTGCACTCCTCTGAAAATAGCCATGGATGCAGGCCATAAAGATATTGGGGTCCTGTTGTATGCTCATCTCAATTTCAAACAAACACAAGTGAATCTTGTAAGTCATATTATTACTAATTTAAGAGTCATGACATTTCAGTGGAGTTTATTTCATGTTACAAAGATTGTTCAAATTAATTTGAGCTTGCATTTCTTTATTGCTTTTACTAGTGCTTGTGAATGTTGTTTATTATTTTCCACATTATTGTTATTTCTGTATACATTGTTTACACAACTGAAAATAGCATTCATTGGAAAACACATTATATATTTGGACTGTATGTATTCAGCGTGTTGGAATCGGAGGTTTTTCTACAGGACTGTCTCCTACTCCAATGGACCTGAGATACTGGTAAGTGTACTGAACTCCAGTGTCTACTTTCTCTGCTTTGAAATCACAACTCACTCCAACTGTTCTTACACTTCTATGTAGAGCTTCCTGCATTGCCTTTCTCACCTCTGCTGCTTTAATATTTATGGAAGTTAGCCATGCTTCAGAGTCCACATTGACACCAACAGACCTTGTTGTTGGTTTTTCATCATCTAGTGAGAAGGTCATACCAACATCTCTAGTAGGTACACGGCAATCTACTCCAACATTTCTCCTTCCCACACTCTCTTTCCCAATAATGACTGTTCTTAATTCTTTTTCATGGATTTTCAAGCCATCTTCAAACACACTGCCATCACCAATACCCACTGTTCTGGTTGGAGGTTTAGATGGCTGTTTAGCAAATGGAGCAAACACTCCTTGGTAGTGACCATGTTCTATATAATTTGTCTCACTAAACATTTTCTCATCAGAAATCGTGCATGTTGGAGATAAATCTGGCTGCAGAAGATAAACTTTAGTGATACTATGATCTCCCACACCTACACTCTTGACTTTTGGTTTGGAGGTATTAAGTGGTGGTGATTTTGGACTGGGTGGTGGAATTACATGGTTGTCTCCTACTCCAATTGTTCTTGTATTCAGTTTTTGATTCCTAGCCTTTTGTTGAAGCATAAGAAGTCTCTTTTCTTCCTTCAGCACAGATATTCGGACTTGCAGCACTGGTATGGCCTTCACCTGTTCTTCCAACTCTTTTATCCTCTGAAGACTGCTTTCCATAGTTTTTCTGATGCTTTCAATGGAGGATTTACTGATACTTGTCATAGAAGACTCCTCTGAAGGAAGATGAGTAGCCATTGTGTACTCTAGTTCCTCTGTTGTAATGTGGGTTACTGTGGAAATTTTTTCAGAGGAACTTTTACCATCACTCATTTGGGCAAAACCAGTAACTTTAACAGGCACCAGATTGTAAGTATCACTGGCCATTGTACCTATGGAAGACAGGGACTCTTTAGAATCTGACCTTCCTAAGGAGTAATTTTGAAAGGTCATGTCATCCTCAACATTTTGACCTCTATAGGTATTGGACATTGGGAATGTGTTGAAGTGTTGATTGGTTGAGGAACTTGTATCATCGTTACAGTTAATTAACTGGGAATGTGCTTCAGTGGAATAAATCACAGAATCTATGGAATGTAAAGTTTGGTCCACTGAGGAATCTATTTCATCTAACACTTTGTTAGTTGCTGAGTCCTTGTATTCAATACTTTTTAGGAATGCAGTTGCCTGCACATTGATATTTTGTACAAGATCTGGCGGGGGACTCGATTGTTCTTCATTCTCTTGTTGCTGTAAGAAGAACTCCATGGACTTCCTTAGCTTGCGTTTCTCTCTCTGAATTCTTTTTAATTTTGTCAGATATGATCCATCAGCCAAATTTTCACAGTATGCTACAAAATCTAAGTCCACATGGTAACCATAGGGACAACAGGAGCACTTGTCGCCTTCATTAATCGTCTCCACCTGATGTACTCTCTGTCTGTGGAAGCCGTTTCCTATAATTTAATAGAAATGCTCTATAATGATTGAAAAAAAATTGTCATTTATATGGTATGAATACTCAGAATAAACACTGTAGCCATCACAAATACTGAATTTTTATTTGTACTAATTCTATCTACTTTCACATTATCAAATTTGTCAGCTCCTTGGCTAGGAAAAAGCAGACATTATGTCCTTTGAACAGTAAGGCTTTTATACTTCACATATTTAATCTTTGAGACAAGAACTTTCATTGGATACCAATAACTTTGATCTTTTGACCTTGACCCTGGAGGTTGACCTACATTTCAAAAACTTAACCTTGGTTTCTATTTGATCTTGACAATGTCATTGGTGAGCATTTTTAACTTGTGGACATTTAGTTGTTGTCAAGACAGGAAGTCTAGATTAAATTTAGTTCTAAGTGTTTGTTGTATTTATCAATAACAGAGCAAATCAATAAAACATGCATAAAATTATCTGCATTTTTTTAGTAAAATAGTTCAGTGGTTTATGTTTGCAATATCAGATCTTTACTGAAAAAATTTCAGACAGTGAAGTTAATTGGCTCAAGTTAACTTGATAGTTTATATGAAAGCTATTTCATTGCATATACAGAGTGCAGATACATGTATGATCAAGTCAAGTGCTTGTAGTTCACACGGTATGAAGAATAAATTCATACAAGATATTGTTTTATAATAAAATGTATTATTTTGTGAGGCTGAGAATTTCTAGTACTAATAATTATATTATCAAAGCTCGGGAACATGACTTACCAGACATATGAATGGTTTCTCCTCCAATGATCTGGGCAGTTGCTATCTCCTTTCCCTTAGTGTTGAACCTTTCCCCATTGTAATAGCCGCTGTCTGTCTGGTGGAGGAACGTCTGCTGACCACTTCTGTTCTGCTGCAGGCTGGAGCTGGAAGACTGGCTTTTGTTACTCCCTCTGTTGTACTTTGCTGTGACGTGTGAGTGATACTGCTGTGATGGGACAGCTGGGAGGATTCCCTGAGGTAACACATTTGGTGGTACCCCATCTGTAGTGGTCCGGGCCTCAGAAGTGGACATCATGTTGTTTGTCTGGAACGTATGCCTCTCCAGAGAACTGGAGACTTGTTTACCATGCTGTGACTCACTGAAAAACAACCTCTCTTTAGTCTCTGAAGAGTCCATGAAGTTGCTGCACTTTCTTGTTAGACTAATGTAATATGGTCCAAGGCATCAAAATGTCTCTGTAATGCAAAAACAAATCTGTTATTGAAACCGAAGTTACAACTCAAACTGAAAGAGGTACATAATCATTCATTTAATAGTAGACAGATAATTAAGTCTTTTATTTCCTCCTCTCTAAGATTTTTCCTATATATTTTATATGTAAAACTTTGATCCTTCATTGTGGCCCTACCCCTAACCCCAGGGAACATGATTTGAACAAATTTGAATCTGCACTATCTGACAATGATTCCACATAAGTTTTAACTTTCCTGGCCCATTGGTTCTTGCGAAGAAGATTTTTAAAAGATGTCAAGAATTTTTCACTAATTTGTAATTAGCTCTCTACGGAGGAGGGTGTGGACCTTAATTTGAACAAACATTAATTCCCTTCACCCAAGGACACTCTGTGCAAAGTTTGTATTAAATTTGCCCAGTGGTTCTGGAGATGATGAAATTGTGAAAAGTTAACGAAGACAACATTATGGCAACTACAAACAACAGACAAATTTTGAGCAGAAAAGCTCACTTAAGGCTCAGGTTAGCTATCAATTTTGATTGCAAGACTTGATTGATACAGTATTTATCATACATAACTCATGCATGTAACATAAAGTTGACCTCCCACTTTTTTCCATACATAACCTTTCTACATTGAAAATGTTTGTTGATAGGTCTTTTATCACTCACATACATAATTAAATGAAAGTTAGCTCTATGAAAGGCTTAAGGAGGCTCGGGGTAAAAAAATATAACCACCAAAATTAAATTATTACAAAATAGTCTGAAAATGGCCACAACCTCCAAGCCCCTTTAACATAAATTGGACTGCACCTGCTCCAAAACCTCAACTTGGTAATTCATCCAGAAATATAGGTCATATCCCACATCCCAAGCAAGTCTGGTGGCATGCATCCCCAAATACATTACAGTAAAACTCGTTTAGTACAAACACAGATATTGCAAATTCACAGATATAGCCAAGTTATCATGGATCCCCAGCTATGAAAATGAAATGAATTCCTTCTATGGATATAACGAATTACGGTAATAACGAAGTAATTTCATAGGTCCAGATAGGACATTCTTTTGGTAATGGACCTGCTCCACAGACATGGTAAAATGGAAAAGATCAGTTTGATCCAGCAGCTGAAGCAGGTCTGATAGAGTGCTTTATTTCTTCTAAGCAAGGAAGGTCAGCACAGGACTCCTAGGTACTTATGAATAAATCAGTTCCAAAAACTAACTTGATCATCTTGAAACAAAAAATCAAATCTAACATCTACAGCAAGTAGCATGCATCCTTAAAGGAAGCACCAATGGATGCAGTTTTGATAAATAGAGGGCTTATAATTAATCTAATTATAACCAGAAGTCTCTGTCGAGACTGTAGCTCTACTGGTTTGTACTTATAACAAAGGATGAGAAAAGAAGCCATTGCCATCAGACCACAACTGTAGAAGTAGTAGCATTTAAAAGGAATTTCAGACATTTCTATTCTTAGTAACAATGGCAACACTGTTCATCGAAATCAAAAACCGATGTACTATTCTATGTATCTTAGTGTAGACTACTTGTGTGCCAAGTTATATTGAAATCAGATCAAAATTGTAGGAGGAGTAGCGTTTTAAAGAAATTTCACAGCAAATTCTATTTTTAGTTACCATGGCAACACCTTTCATCGAAATCAAAAACCGATGCACTATTTTGTCTATCTTAGTGTAGTCTTCTTGTGTGCCAAGTTACATTGATATCAGATCAAAATTGTAGGAGGAGTAGCGTTTTAAAGAAATTTCACAGCAAATTCTATTTTTAGTTACCATGGCAACACCTTTCATCGAAATTAAAAACGGATGCACTATTTTATCTATCTAAGTGTAGTCTACTTGTGTGCCAAGTTATATTAAAATCAGATCAAAATTGTAGGAGGAGTAGCGCTTTAAAGGAATTTCACAGAAAATTCTATTTTTAGTAACCATGGCAACACCGTTCATCGAAATCAAAAACCTATGCACTATTTTATGTATCTTAGTGTAGTCTACTTGTGTGCCAATTTATATTGAAATCAAATCAAAACTGTAGAAAGTGTAGCATTTTAAAGGAATTTCACAGAAAATTCTATTTTTAGTAACCATGGCAACACTGTTCATCGAAATCAAAATTCGATGCACTATTTTATGTATCTTTGTGTGCCAAGTTATAACAAAATCAGACCAAAACTGTAGGAGGAGTAGCGTTTTGAATAATTGTTTACAGACAGACGGACAGACAGCTAGACAGACGGACGGACGGACGACGGACACCTTACTATCGCATAAGCTCTTCTGGTCTCTGACCAGTAGAGCTAAAAATGAACTTGCCCCAAAACCTTGAACCTGGTCAGTCATTCAGAAAATATCCATATGCCAGATTCAGCTTCCAAAGCAAGTCCATTTTTGTACATCTCATTAGATGTATCAACTCTGCAAGTGTTGTCAATATAAGTTTATAAATAAAATGAAAACTGTTTCAAAAACTTTGACCAGTTCTGAAAAAATCAAAGACAATTTCAAAGTTTACTACGTATACATACCTTTCTCTTATTAATTGTGTTCATTATGCAATACACAGGTATTTTGACTAAATACTTCATGTACAGCAAACATTTATTAAAACATCACAGAAGCTGCTTGTTTGTATCTCCCACTTGAATTTTTCTGGTGACTTTTGTGTAGCTTAAAGACTTTTGCTTTATGCACTGGCTATTTATCAAGGTGAATATCTTGGTATCTCTGCCTTACCCCAGGGGCCCAAAAACACACATCTGAGTCTTGAAATAAATGGATAGCCCCAAGATACAACAAATCACAGCTATTTTTCAGACTCTTATTTAGTCCAATACACATCACAGGAAAATATCCAAAGTCCAACCATACTGTCCTTCATGAAGGAGACTATATATATATAATTACTTAGGAATTTAAGATTAAATAAATGATTACATGTATTACCACAATTAAGCATTTTGGATGATTCACATCAGTATATAACCATACATATTGTAACTATATATTTTAGTTTTATTGCAATTATTTTGGTCCATTTTCATTCTTTTATTCTTTAATATAAGAGTCTACATTTAGGACTACAAGTAGAAATCGCTTTGTGCTAATCAAAGAAATGAAAAACTGGGCATCTCAGTATAACACAACACAGTAAAGTATCCACTATCAAAGTATGAAATAAGACAAAATTAACAGAAAGATGAAGATATGTTGCCCCGAAACAAAAGAAAAAGGATAATTAGGGGTCAACAAAATAGTCCTGTACTCAATCTTAAAGATAACACAAGTAACAGCTTTTTAAAAAGCTTGCCTGACTAAATCAGTCAATTTATCTGCATGAAAAGTGATAAACCTTTCGAGCAATACTTTTTGTGGGTTCAAAACATATCCTAACTTTATATTTTGAGAACCTTGTGTAATTGAAATCTTGATTTCATTTAGCTTGTAGAAGAATCATCTCTACACTGCATACTAAAGAGTTGTTATTCTGTGTGTATGTCAGATGTCCATATAAATGGACTGATCCAGTGGTGTAGAAATGCAGAAAAAAGGATACACGGACATGTTGAAACGGTGAATCACATGGAATAATCTGTTCCATGCAAAAAGAGTAAAGGAAGTAAACACTGCAGTATTTTGCATCAGTAATATAATTCGATCATATCTTTTTTTTTCTGAAAACTTTCTTTTAAAATGCAGGTAAAGAATTCCCATCTTAATCAGCTTGCACAAAATCCAGCTCTCTAGATATGATCGCACAGTTTCGGATCTTACAAATATCAATCCTTATACAGCCTGATGCCGTGACGTCAGGCAATAAGCAGTCACTTTATAATGAATTTTAAAGCTTGATGTAAGTCTACAATTATTTACAAAACTTATCAAAATAGGATCAAACAGGATTCGACATGAATGTTAGTCCGTTAGTCTATACATTTTCATTCGGACTAATAAAAATTGTAGCTAATTAGTCTGAAGGACTAATAAAGTTCACTGGTGGAAAAAAAGAATTTACCGATGTTCAAATTTTCGACAACTTTCACTTGAAAACCCCGTATTTATTTTTAGCTTTCTAGCTTCTTGGTGGGAAGTTAGGTAATTCTGAGTCAATTCAGTGCTTAGTTTTAGGACTCATTGGTATGAATTTAAACATTTTAGCGATCATGATTTCGTTTGACACATGAAGAAAGATGTCGGATGTTTGGACAATGTAATCATATGTACTGTATAGAGAAAAACGAATGAGATTGGGAATACGTACGAATTTAATGAATTCTTGGTATAAACATTTCATGTAAATGCTTTGTTTATTTCAAAAACATATAAAAAGTACATTGCAACATTAATTCTATTTATTTATTTTTATTTTTGACGGACTCACAAAATTGCCCGCGGACTAGTAAAAGTAAAGAAGCACTAGTCCAGCCGGGCCAAAGCCTAAAAATGTTAGTGTCGAACCCTGTTCAAAACTGTACCAGGATAAGGGTTTTAAAATATTCAAAAATTCTATTAATAGTAATCACACATTGTGGTCACCCCCCTCCTTCCTTCCTTCTTCATGATTTGAAAAAACTTGAATCTATACTATGTCATGGTTTCATCTTTAGAGGCCCAATGGTTCTTTAGAGGAGGTCTGGGAAGCTTCTAGTATGCCAGTCCCCAGAATCACGTGATTGCGCATGAGCAGTTATTTCCCTTGTCGTTGTTATAATGCAGAATGTGAACAAACCGCTATTTCCCAGTGGCATCAACAAAACTCATTCGATCGAGTGATTAGGGATTATCTTGCAGGAATAAAGTATGGGACATGTAAAATTTAAAACATGAAGAAAACTGTTAATGAAATATGGATGTGTTGTATGCGATCGACGGATTAGGGTTAGAGTATATAAAGCTCAGAGATTGTAACTGTTTTAAATACATTTCCATCACTTTGGATTAGTTCATGAAATTTTTGCTTACAAAGAACAGGAAAGTTTTATGAACGAAAGTTCGGATGAATCAACTAGGTCTAATGTTGAAACATGACCAATTTTGTGTGCTAATTTTAAGCAAGTTTTTGTAAAAACAACCTACCATTTACTACAGCTCATTATGCTGACCTCCTAATGTCAATAGTCAGAATATTTTTCCTTTCAAATCGATGATGATGCACAATTCAATCAATCAATGACTAGTAATTAGCTTACATTTGTTAAATCCATGTATTTCTCGCAAAAATCCTACCAGGTATTTCTTCATTACGTCAAAACACAAGTGACGCAACTCATGAATAATTATGAGATGACGTCAAAAAATTTATCATGTGACCACATTCCTAAACAACGCAAGGTGGAGTTTTACTTCCTAAACAAGTACATTATTTTACAAAATCTTTTAATTCTCATTTAAAAAACTGTGTTTAAAAACCAGATTTTTAAACCCAATTTTTCACAAGGAACACTAATTTGGGGTCAATTTTGCAATTTGTGGTTTCTTTTTTGATTTTGTCGGTCACTCATGCTATCGTCTATATATTGTACACGCCTTCGGCGGCACCTATTTTAGAGCCATATTTACAGGGACCGGTATACTAGAAGTTTTCCGTAGGTCTTGGTAAAACCAAATTTTTCATTTTTTTTTTAGTATCTCCCTTTGGAAAAAAAGTGTGGCCTTTCATTTGTAAAAAAAAACAAAGAATTCTCATCACCTAAAGATACTCTGATCAAAGTTACATTTAAACTGGAGACCTTCTTAAGAAATAGGAAATAAGTTTACGATAATCTCAACCACAGCTCACTTGAGCCTTATTTTATTTGATTCCGGTAAGCAAAAAACAAAGGCAGTCAAATTCAAATATGATCCAGATGAGAGAATATTATATTTTATGCCTGCTGTTCTTTCCAATTCATGAATATTAAATGTATGAAATATTTTTTTTTTAAATTGCACCTGCGATAGTTAATTGCTAGAGGTGTGCCCTGAATGATGGAGATAACAGAGGAATCTCATTGATGCTACAACACACAATCAAATCCTACCTTACCTGTATAGGTCTGTTCTCCTCTGCTATTTCTCACATCACACATGTAATAAACCGGTACAGCAATCGCCTCTTATACTATACAGGTCACATACAAGATCTTATGGACCACCTCCAAACCTAAAAATACACAAGAGGAATGTTGTCATACTGATATTAAAGGCCACTGTCACACTATGATTTTCAAAGTAAAACTGACATCTTTCACTTTTTAAACCTCCATTTACAGTGCACATGGTAAATAAGACACAACAGGTTTTTCACTTTAATATATGCACACAGGTAAATAGTTGTACAGCAGGTCCACAATGCATAAACAATGACTCATACATAAATAGAGTCACATCAGAAGTTCATCAAAAGCTAGAAAACAGTCATCTAATATGTTCTCTATAATTCAAAATAAAAGATCTCTATGTCATCTATAATTATTGACCAATGACCTCAGATTACATGATCTTGGTAACAATTAATGTGTATACTCCTTTAACAGTATAAGAGCCTCGACCTGACACACCATTATATACAGGTAGGGCCACCAAGTCAAAAGTATCAAACTGTGAACCAATAACCAATAGGGTGATCAGACACATACCTTGCTTCAGACAACTTTGAGCAATAAACTCTCTTTTAACCTGAGAGTTCCTGTGTATTCATTGTTTTTTTTTCTTGCAGCTGAAGATTTAAATTTTTTAATGATGCCGATTTTTATTATCATGTTGTGATAAAAATACCACAAGAATGGCCTTGAAATTATGTCATATTTTATGTCATCAAAGGGGAATAACCAGAAATTTATAATTTTTCCATTTTTAGAGTTGTCGTTCTTTTAAATTCGACTTCAACGGAACGTGTCGGACATTGGTGAATTTTGTCAATGCTTGGTAAATTTACATAAATTTTAAAGAAATTTCACTTCAATGTTTGTATAATTCTTTTTAGAGCTTGTTTTTACTAGTATGCCCATTTCACCGTACATCAAACACAAATTAACCATGCATCGGACACTTTCCTATGCAGAGGTAATCACTACCATTTTCATACAGAACCCAACTGACAGCTATTTTTTGCCAAAATAGAAAAAAGAAACTATAAATTTTCAGTGAAAATACTAGTTATTGATATACCACTTCTAGAATCTGACTCAACTTATTTCTACAAACCAGAGTATAATAACCCATGGAAAAAAAAGGCGCAAATTACTGCATTAAACGCCTTTTAAAGCCTTTCCATGGCAAAGTAAGGCATCTTGAATCATGATACATTTGTGCAACGACGTTATCAATTAAATTTAAGTTGAGGGTTATTTTTTATATAAAAAATAAAAGTATATACATAACAAAGATTTTAAAGCACTGTGATGAAGTTAAGATATTTTTCCTGTCCAAAAACCGTCTGTCCGATACATGGTGAATTCTGAGTGATTTTTAAAAAATCGATTTTTGGTGATATATTCTCAATAAAAAGAATAAAATTGTATCCCAAATTTATATTTTAATCACATACTAAATGTTAAGCCCCATTTTGATAATTTTCTATTGGTAGCGAGGGTGTCTGATGCATGGTGAATTGGCCCTTAGTGATTTTTTGTTGGATTGCCGAAAATTCACTTAAAGCAAGTTTATCGCCTGAAAGGATGACTAAAAAGGGTTGGGAGGTGGATAAAAAATGCAAATTGGCAATGGTTCCCAGGTATGTTAAGATTACAACCAAATATTCTACTTGGTGATATGACCAAACCCGTGACGTCAGAACTGTTGATCATGCAGTAGCAGAGTGAAAGTGAAACATATTAATGAGAATTCATGTAAACAAACACAAGAAATCGGAGTTTCAAAGCGTTTAGAATGAATATCATGTGCAATTCATGTGCGAATAAAGATTATGAATAAGGTATGCTACTATAATTCTACAATTCCTTCATAATATTAAAGCAGGCAGGGTGATTACTTGCCGATCAGCCTTTCCTCTGTCGTTCCTAACAAAAAAGATGCAAAAGTTCAGCACAACGCCGCATACTTTGAAACATAATTTTTGTTTCTTTCTAAAGTTGTTATTCTATTGTTTTTGGAAAGTGCTGCTAGAATCATATGGTTTCGGGAATTTATGCATTTTTTTCTATGTTATGAAGAAAATGTAAAAGTTTTGGGAAGGTTTCATCCGAAAGTGTTGAATAATAATTTCTGTGATAGAACAATAGGATTCTAGCAGCACTTTTCATGGCACAGAGATGTTTTTACATAACTATTATTACAAATCGAAATTAATTATCCCTGGTGGTAGTGTTGAACTTTTCAATTTTTCATTAAGGCATTTTTTCTAATTTTAGACCTCACGTGGTGATGTCGAGGTGAAGTGCTTCCTGTAGTATAAGTCCCATTGATAGCAAAAGTTTTATCCATGACTTTTCCGATTTATTGATTTAGTGTTACATATTATTAAAAAAAGTGTTAATTCGCCAAATTCTGAACTGTGTGCTTCCTTAACAGACCCATGTTACAGAATGTGACTAGAATTAGGGAGTAAAAGGTATAGTTGAAAAATGTTGGAAAGTGGAGAAATTCTCCCCACAAGTACCCAAAAAATCTTGCGCTGTAAATTGCAACTTTTTTACATTACGGGATCAGTAGCGTTATGGTCCATGACTAAATAAAACCATAACGCTAACGCAATAAAACAACTTTCTATATGTTTTTCTACTTTAGTTTAAGTTTAACATATTGAATATATATTTTTTTTTAAAAATTGTAAGTTTTCTTTATTTTAGGAGTTATTTCAATTTTTGATTTCAGGTTACAGTTGATCGTTTGATCCCGATCTAATTTAACTTAAGGTAGGATTCTTCTCATATTTCTAACATTTAAAAATTAATGAAATTTTCACAGAATCAAGAAGACAATACCTGAGTAAGTGATAGAATCAGTGAAATTAAATTTGACCGTTTTATATTAGTGGCAAGGTCAGGTCAAGGTCATTATCTTTATCTTTGACATTAAGAATAAAAAATACTGTTGCCAATCATGTGATGCCTACTTCTATTTCAAAAGTTTAAAGATTGTTCTTTTTGCATAAAAACATATAACCATATCGGGTCTATAGCATGATATTACCAAATTTACATAAATGATTTAACTTAACTGGATATTGGCTAATCCGAATTTTCTCTGTTTTTCTTAATTTTTTAGGATATATTAGTTATTTTCATATGCTTCCTATATTTAACTTTTTCTTATTTTCACACATAATAAAGTAGTCTTATAAATGTACAAAATGATACAAAAACAAAAAGTTTTGATCGTTTACTAAGAGAGAAAAAATATTTTTTATGGATTTTTGGCTAAAATCTGCACTTTGATAGGAAGCGTTTAAAAGCTAACAAAGTTCTAGTTTGTTTGAAAAATCATATTTATTTGATATATTTTGAAAGTTTAGTCCCTCATTATTAATTTAACTTACATTTGAAAATTTCTCCAAGTCTTCGATTGTATAAAAATTATAATTAAATTCATTGTTCTATCATAATCTTGAGAGGCAGAAAAGAAGATATTTTCATACGCCACCATTCTGCCAAAAATATAGTCCCTGCTAGTTTTCAAACGCAGTTTACCATTTCTATTTAAAGTTGTACAATTGTGATGAGGAAAGAAAAATATGGTCTTTTAAATTCCTTACACCTCAATATATAAGACATATAAGCAATTTAATATACTTTGAATGTTTCATGTAGTCAGAAACCAGAGAAGAATCCTACCTTAAACATGTTAAAATGTCTCATTGTGAATGTGAAAAATATTTACACATGCAATTAATTTAATATTTGATAAAATTTAGATGTAAGTCTTTGGTAAAAAAGTCTGAAACAATATAGTAATCGAGATTTGGGTATTAGCTATAGGTATACCGTTATCTTTAATGCGTTTAATTTTGGATGTTATTTCTTGTCAAAATATCGCTAAAAAACAAATATTTGAAACAAATATTGGAAAATAAGTTTATAATAATGTTTAATCAAGTTGTACATACATAAATAAACAATTTAATCACTTTAAATAACATAATTTTTCTAGCGTACTCTAAAGTACTCTATCGTACTCTAGCGTACTCTGTTTAGTATTACCCCACTGACACAGCTGTACAGGTAACATGCCTGTAGCATGCAATTAGGGGATTATACGTATCCATTTGAAGGGGTATATGCATGGTGAACCACATAGATTTAGGGGTTAATTAAATATAATTTTATTAAAAACAGAAATTAATTAATTAAATACAATGATATGATAAACAAACAGTATTAAAATTGGGATCGTTTTTTTTTAAGCGAAAGTAAAAAACGAAACTACAAAGCATAACTGATAACAGCTGATTTTATCTGCTTATATTGAAATTATTGTTAAGTTTAGTGGTTAAAATAAGATGGAGCAACAGAGTCTCAAGTGAAGTATATTGAATTCCCTC
>PRKT01000431.1:30924-74733 GCA_003671525.1 Saccostrea glomerata | reverse complement strand
AGTTTTACATAGGAATAAATAAGAAAAATCTTTAAAAATCTTCTTCTCCAGAACCACTGGGCCAGGAAAGATAAAACTCGTGTGGAATCATTCCCAGGAAGTGTAGATTCAAGTTTGTTCAAATCATGATCCCTAGGGCAAGGGTGGGGCCAAAATGGCCGACCCAAGTTTTACATAGGAATATATAGGAAAAATCTTCTTCTCCAGAGCCACTGAGCCAGGAAAGATGAAACTCATGGGAAATCATCCTCAGGTAGTGCAGATTCAAGTTTGTTCAAATCATGACCCCCTGGGCTAGGGTGGGGCCAAAATGGCCGACCCAAGTTTTACATAGGGATATATAGGGAAACCTTTTAAAATCTTCTTTCAAGTACTTCAAAGCTATGATTAGTATTCATCTGATATTTATCTGGAATCATCCTCAGGTATAGTGTAGATTCTAGTTTGTTCAAATGATGAACGCTTGGAGGGGGGGGGGGGGGAGTAAATTCAAGCCCGATGTGCTCAGGTGAGCGCTGTGGCCCCTGGGCCTCTTGTTTTTGCTTTCTCTCTCTTTTTCTTTTATTTTTTTTGGCTTTTTTTGTGTGTGTTGTTTTCTTTTTTTTATTTTTTTATTTTCAATATTGTTTGGTTTTTGTTCCTTTTTTTTTTTGGTGTTTTTTTTTTTTTGGTTTTTTTTTGCACAAAACTTGCCAATGAGATTAAATAATTTCACATTTACAACTCACAATTTCACATTTAAAACTCACAATCTCACATTAACAATTCACAATTTCATTAAAAAATCATGATTTAACATTTCAAATTATGATTTCATTAACACTAACAAAATCACAATTTAACATTTACACATACAATTAACATTTTTAGAGGCAAATCAATATCTTACATTTTCAAATGCAATTAATAATTTTACATCCATTACTTTCACTGCATATTTAGTCACATCAGTATATAATGCATTCAATTTTACAATAAGCTAATAACCAAGAGGCGACTACACAAATTTTCATTACTACAATAGCTTTAAAAATTTACACATTCTAGGATTACTTATGTCATATTTTACAATCATTACATCTGGAATATATTTAACTTCATTTAAACAATTACAATAATGAACTATCATCTCATTGGCATAACAATAAAAAGATAATTAAAGACAAAGCAGCCTCCAACTAGTCCCTAGCTTTCAACTACTTCATCATAACAATATGGAGATATATATAATTTATATACATGTATATACAAAAAAGTACTAGCTAACTCAAGAGGAAAGAGAAAAGCGGGAGGTCAGTGTGGGAGGAAGACGGAGTACCCGTAGAGAACCCACGTGTCCAAATGGGCGACCCCATACCCTAACATAATTCGGACACCCTTCACAAAAATATTTAAAAATAATTTTTGAAAAAAACATTGTTACTAGAATGCATAATTTCATCAGTGCTTTGAAGATTTGGATTGATCCTGCATTAATTAAGTCCTGCTTCTTCATCCACATATGTTATTTCTAAAATTTCTTTTATTTTCTGTAAATAAAAAAAGGCAAGATGTAATTGTAAGGTTTGAATTTAAAAAAAACAACTAACAAGAGACCTATATGCTACATTGCTTACCTGAGCACTATAAGGCTAGGAAAAAGCAGAAATCAGATCAGTATTGAAAAACTTAAACTTGAAATTACACTACCTATGATTTGAACAAACACTTGAATCTTCACTATCTGAAGATGCTTCTGAATTAATACGACTTATGATAGCCTTGCTGATATTGAGAAGAAAACTTTATATTTGTTTGTATAACTTTGATCCCTATAGTTGCGGCATAGCTCTCTTTTCTCTTGATGGAGGGATCATGGTTTGAACAAACACTACCTGAAGATGCTTCAGTAAAAATATGAATCAAGGTCAGTTTTCCATACCTGAAGGATTCTCATCCTTAATAAGGTCAAGAAAATCCTCAATGGCATGAATCCAGTTTCATTCCCTCCTTAGTCTGTTCTCCAAATCTTAAACCTTAAAATAAAGGAATATACTCAGATGTATATACATACATTAATTTTAATAACAATTTTATAAAAAGATTCTGAGAAACTGAAAGACTATTATAAGTACGAGGGTTGTCCCGTAAAATCGTGGACAACGCGTTTTTCTCGAAAAGTAATGGGTGCATTAAGCTGAAAATTTCAGTAAATGTTTATTTATCATATTTAAGTGCATGATAATTTTTTGGATAAAATATCGGCAAATATAAAGATTTATTATGCTTGAATGTGCACGAGGTATTGTCCTACGTCGCACGGTCAAAAAACCAAGGTTTTATTAAAGAAAACACAAGTTTGAATTCAAAATAAAAGTTTTAAAAACATAAGATTTGGAATAAAATTATCCTAATTCAATTCCACAATCAATTTTGTAGTCTTTGTAAAAATTTTAAGGCATTTGGTTAATTTTTGGCAGTTTCTCGAGCATTCGAAATGGGAAAGTGGTAAACACAACACACGAAAAATGGCGACGTTTTATGACGTTACGGCGCACCGGAGAACAGTTCAGTTTTATTTCGATGTTGTAATGGCACCTTTAGAGACTTGAAATGACCATAGAAGAAAAAAGATTATAAAAATATCACCATATCTTAAGTATACAAATGAAATAGGAGTTTTCTTAGTTAATTTTTTTTTGATCGAGTCCCTGGGGAGTACAAAACATCCTAATGTAATAGCAAAAGACGCTGTCATAGTAGACCGCCGATATGAGATTTTCTATTAGTTGAATGATGGTGAGAATAATATTGTCCGTAACTTACTAATAAATCTTCAGAAGATCGCATGAGGGTGCCAATTGGTTCCTCGGTTGTTTATGGAGACTAAAGAATGTGTATCAATGAAATTCCTAAATCTAAGTCGGACTCATCCAACTTCATTTTCAGCAAAGATAAAACGTGACGCTGTTTTAGACACTTTGACGTTATAATCCATGCGCCGTAAGGTGATACAATACATGGCATAAAATCTCATAATTTGTTAATTTATGCATATATTAATCTGAAATTTGCTGTGTATATTACTAAAATATGTACTAAATAATAGTGAAAATTTCAGAACGCAGTGATGTTTGATTTTCACACTAGACAACTTGTCCACGATTTTACGGGACAACCATCGTAATTCAACAAAATTGGTTGTTTTTATATCGCATAGTAGCATTAAACTAGAAATATGTCCATAGGACATGAATGCCCCGCCAAGGGTATATTAGTAATGCAGCATGAAAATTTGTATGAACTTTGATCAGAATATCTTGAAAAGTGATGCAGTTGAATTGCTTACATCAGTATGTATCAGCATATGAAATTTGATACTAATTTCTGAACATTGAGGTCAAATGAAAGGTCAAGGAAAAAAATGTTGATTGCAATTGAATGGCTTACATCAGTATGTATCACCATATGAAGTTTGACACAGATTTAGGGAAAGTGAGGTAAAAAAATGTTAATATAGTTGAAAAGTTCTCATCAGTATGCATCACGATAAAAAGTTAACAATAGGCCCATGGGCCATATCGCTCACCTGAGAAGCTTTTGACCATTCTGTTCTTTATCAGATTTCCCCCTTGTAATACATATTATGACCCCACCCTACCCCACTGATCATAATTTAGACAATTCAAAATCTACACTACCCAGGATGCTTCCACATAGGTTTCAGCTTTTTGGGCCCATTGGTTCTTTAGGAGAAGATTTTCAAAGATTTTTCCTATATATTTCTTTGTAAAACTTTGATTCCCCTTTGTGGCCCCACCCTACCCCCTGGGGTCATGATTTTAACATTTTAGAATCTAAGCTACCCCAAAATGCTTCCACATAAATTTCAGCTTTTAATTTTGCTAGTTTTTATACTAAATTTAACTGAGATGGGATGTTCTGCCCACCCTATCAATACATATAGGGCTCACTTTCTAGACACAAAATTTCCAGGATTTTTGTTTTATGCCCTATCATAGTTTTATATATCTTTGGATGCTATGGATTTTAGAAAGTACATGTGTATTGTCTCAAAATAAATTAAGTTGCCATGCTTGAAGATAACTGAAATCGTGTACTGATCAAAATCGTACACGGGATGATAGGTTTATTTCTATTATTCTTGAACTGGGAAAAAATTTAAACCGAAATAAAAATATTGAGATACTGATAAATCCCGTAAAACAACTTCCCAGTTCAAAAAGTGTTCAAACTCTGAGGTGGGGTCAATTTTCAACTTGTTGAGGTCATCAGGGACAAGAAAAAAAAATTATCAAGCTGTTGAAAAATGACCCCGGGTATAAATTCAACGACTTTTAGTCTCAATTTTCAACGGAGAAAAAACACCCCGGTTCAATATTCAACCACAGGCACTTGGGGTATGACCCCCCCCCCCTTCCATTTCTTCTTTTTAAATCTTGGGTCGAGTCACCTTTTTCCTATTTTTGCATTCTAATATGCACTATATATTATCAATAATGTAACTCTTTCGTCTCTATAAGCTGTTTTTAAAAATATCGTTTTCGACTGATACAAGATACAAGATACAAGATTTTATTAATCCAATTTGGGCCCCCGGAGGAGCAAAAAGATTTACAAATAGAAGGAGGAGGATTCAAATGATAGAACAAGCATGATGATGATATTACAAATAAAGAGCAATTGCTAAAAAAAAAAACAAAACAAACAAATACAAAAAAAAAAGTATATAAGAGATATACTGAATATACATACTAGTACATGTATTGTATTGTAAGTTACATACAAATATATAATTGATACATATATATACAGTTAAAGGCAAGAAACTGGGAAAGAGGTATATAATTTTTTTATGCTTATCACAATATCTTCAATTAAGGTAAATTACTAAGGAATCCAGCAAGTGATCTAAGGATGTCTGGGTCTTCATTAGTCATGAGCCAATAAAATTGATTATCATAAGATAGAGACTGAAAATTTTTACATTTAATTTTACAAATATTTATGAGTTCAAGTCTTTGTACATTAAGATGAGGACATACAAGGAGAAAATGAATTTCATCCTGAATCTCGTTGTGATGACATAAAAATAGAGCTCTTTTTATGCATCAGTCGAAAACGATATTTTTATCAGTTTGTCCAGGAGAAAAGAATATTTTCAAAGATTACACTAATTTTGGTGACTTTTGCCCCACCGATCAAGCTCCAGGGGGTACAGTCAATAAAATTCCCAATTTTTTATCCCTTTCATCCATAGAATTAGATGCTATATGCCAAAATTGGTTGAAATTGGTTCAGTGGTTTCAGAGGAGAATGTGAAAATGTTTACATGTTAAAACACGACGAACGATGAAAACATTTAGCAATAGGTTACCTGAGTTAATTCTGTTGACCTAAAATGGAGAGGAGACTATGAAAATGACAAATGTGTAAATGCGTTGCTTCTTTGTATTAAATTTCAAAATGATCGTGTAGCTACGATAGCTCAGTAGTATGCGGGGCAGTCCACTGCACAACGAGTTAAGATGTTTTGGTTTCAATCCTCAAATTGAGTATTTTTATGCGCTCGAATCGATAGATCGGGGTGTACCGGTATATTGTTTTTCTCCTGTCCTTGTGCTGTCAACATTAACCTTCGCCATAACTTTTGAACCGTGAGAAATAGAAACTTCATATTTGGTAAGTATACTCCACTAATTATATGATTTCTCCTATGTATTCCTACATAAAACCTTGATCACCCATTGTGACCCCACTCTACCCCGGTGGTCATGTTTTGAACAAACTTGAATCTACAATTCCAGAGAGTGCTAATATAAATATGAACAATCAGCTTTGCTGTTCTCGAGGAGAATTTCAAAGATTTTTTTCTTGGTTAATCTTCTTAAAACTGATCACCCATTATGGCCCTACCCTAGACCCATGATTTGAACAACTTGAAACTACACTACCAGTTCTTACGGATACTTTAATGTAACTATAGCTTTGCTGTTCTTGAGAAAATTTTCTTATTTATTCCTGTTAAACTTTGATACCCTGTTGTGACCCCACCCTACCCCCAGGTGGTCTTGATTTCAACAAACTTGAATCTACACTACCAAAGAATGCCTCCTTATAATTATGACCAATCATGGCTTTTCTGTTCTTGAGAAAATGATTTTTAAAGATTTTTTTTAAAACTTTGATACCCCATTTTGACCCCACCCTAGCCCTGAATGTCATGATTTGCAAAACCTTGAATCTATACTAGCAGAGGATGCTTCTTTTTATCTTTCCTGGCCCTGTGGTTTTTGACATTTTTAAAATGCCATTTATTTTCCATTAATTAATAATTATCTCCCCTTGGAAAAGGGCTTAGCCCCTCATTTGAACAAACCTGAACCCCCGTTACCCGAGAATACATTGTGGCAAGTTTGGTTGAAATTGGTACAGTGGTTCGTGAGAAGATGAAAATGTGAAGTTTACAACGCCACCAGACAACGGACAAATTTTGATCAGAAAAATGGACCAAAATATTTTATTTTCAAGCTAAATATCAACGTTGTAGAGTAGATATCAGATTGGAAACCCTTGGCTAACGAAGATGGCTAAATATATACTGCAATAAATATTTCTTATGTGCTTTACTTTTAAAAATATGTCCACTCGTGATATGTCAACCAAATCGTGGACATTTAAACCATAAAGGTGTGGCAGTCGCACATACAATTCCTGCAGATCACAAGCAAAACATACCCATCTCCTTCCTTGTTGTTGTGAATGATGCAGGATAGCCTCCCGTGTCTCAAATTGTTTGAAATATAAAAGCCTCAGCGTTATTTTAGCCCCTTCACACTTACAATTATAACCATTTTAAAGTTGCCCAGTCATCAGTCTAGTCGAACCCTCAAACGGGGGTATACCCCCAAACAAGGGTTTTCCTTCCCTTAATGCAACGCACGAATGTCAAGAACGATAACTCTTCTTATTTAAAAAAAAAATATATTTTTTTTTAAATCACAAACATGCAAAAATGATTCGTCTACACCTTTGTTTTCAATTTTTAAAAAATAATAAATTACTTTTCGTTTTTATTTACCTCATTTCGGAAGCACAAAAGTTTGTTTACAGGACAGAGGAAATTCTGACGGGCACAGAAGGAAGTGTCGAAAAATAATTAATAACATGTTCATTACACAAAATTTGTAATACCAGGGAACGGAATTATATGTAGTTTAACTTTAAACAAAACATTGTTTGTTTATTCATCCGTTTTTATTAAATTATGCATAAAAAATCTAGTTGTATCAAACGTGGTGGTTAAGGCACAGAATACGCTAACTTTGGGAGAGAAAAAGTCTCGATTTTTGCAATAAACATATATTTTTTCGCAATACAATCTCTTTAAACATCTTTAATCTATCAAATTTGAGTACATACAGAGCTACGAAATAATCCATCACTTTGCAAGAGCATATTTTGTGGACCACACATTTTTCCGTGAAAACGGCACTTTTTTGAGCGTACCCCCGTTTGAAGGTACGGATTTCCTACTTCAGTTTACCCCCGTTTGAGGGTTCGACTAGACTGGTCATGGTTCTGTTTAAGAAACTCGTTTCATGTATATTGTTTTCATTGAATTTGCCTCACCCCATCTTAAATTCACCAATTGCCTATCTACAGCAAAAGCAATCTCTACCCAGAGTTGTCGTTCGCGTCACTACAACACAATCTCTACCCAGAGTTGTCGTTCGCTTCGCTACAAAATGCCATGCCAAGATTCATGGCAAAACTTACTTTCACCTATTGCATAATAAATTATGAATGTAAAACTTCTATATTCTTCTTTAACATGTTAAATAAACGTTAATTTGTGAGAATTAGGGCCTAGAATCAGATATCGCTTTTTCACCATATCCTATGATGGATTATTTCTCAGCAGGATATTACGAACGTGGAAAATTTAAAATGCATTGTCGATAAATATCAACATGATTTAGTTTTTATAGACAAACAACTTGCAGCATTAACACATATAAAATTATAGAAATGTAAAATATGTTTATGTTCTTGTGGACAATTTTAAACAACATTTTAAAGAAATCACGTCCCTCCGCTTCCGTACTACTTTTTAGACGTTGACAGAGGTATAAGTGGAACGATAACTCTGGGTAGAGATTGCAGCAGAAGGTGTGAAAATAAAATTGAGGCAAAAATTTTGCAGTACACAGTATGAAGTGATTGATCACATCATAAAACCTGAAAACTAGATAAAAACCATGGAGCCTTTATACTTGCCAAAAATGCAAGAGAACTAAATGAAAAACAAAAGATTGCATATGATAACCCAAGTCTTTATTTAGTTGCTACAGTTGTAGAGGGTGCAGCTGCTGCACGCTTTCTGGGTTTGGGAGTTGTTCCTTCACGGAATCCATTCCTAGAAGTAAAAAAAAAAATAATGAGTTCTTAATACAATTGTAATAGGTTATAAACCTTCCCTATTTTCAATTTAGAACTTTGTTCAAAGTATCAATTGTTTTCATCTGACCATCATGCAACAAATTTCCAACAAGTGAATTTGGTTCATGTTTTAAACCAAAGGCCATGACATTCACAATTTTGAAAGAGGCACCATTGCTCATCATAACTAGAGAACTGTGAGCACTTAACTCACTAAATGATACCCCCCACTTAAAAGTTTTAATTTGAAGTGTTACCAGGTATTTGTAATGACAATGAGATGAAAACTTAAAAATGGGTATTTAAACACTTTGTTATGAAATTCATGCATTAAAATGATTTACAAGTCTTTTCTGATGGACTTGTTCTAGAATCCAATATATTGCATATCGCTTTAAAAAATATTGTATCGTATCGTATCGAAATTTTTGATTCAATACACAGCCCTATTTACTTCCATGAATTTAGAAGTATCTCAAAAATCAGTTACAGAAGTGAAAGCCCCATTGATATACGAACGGAAATCCTGACCTGCTTTCCAATAGCCTGCCAAAAGAACGACCAGTCTTTTCTGCACAGAAATATAAGAAGTACTTGCTTTTGGTTTGTTTTTTAGCTCTTTGTTTTGGTCTTTGTTCAAAAAGATAAAATTTTCTCCACAGTTACTTTCACTTCTACATTCTTAATCCTGAATGCTGCTTAAATATGAGCTCTCTAATTGGTGAAAATTTCAATATTTTTATCAGAAAGCTAGGTCACCAGGAGATGACCTTGAATGGGGTTTCTTCAGATCCTTGTGTATCAATCTATGTTAGCAGATCAAAGGATCTGATTTTAATCAGATTGAGGAGCAGAGAGAGGATTTTCAAAGAATTAATGCATTTTCTCTATTTAATAGAGCCCTGCCCTTACACCAGAACCTCTGATTCTGGCCATGAAATTCACAATTTTTGAAAAGGCACCTTTTCTCACCATAAATATACATTTAGTTTGTTTGTTGAATACCTAGAAGCAGAAAAGAAGATTTTCAAAGTAAATGTATTGCAAACTGCTATCCTAGAAGAAAATGTCGGTATGTTGTGTATTGCAGGGCTCGACACTTGTCAAAATTTAGTCTCGCCATTTGGGCAACCTTGGTATGATCACAGGTTGCCCGAATGAATTTCAGGTCGTCCAAATAAAATATCAAATGAAACAAAACTTAATGTGCAATTGTTTAAAATTTGTAAAGATAATTAACAGAAGTTGTGTTTTTGTTTTAAACCAGACATGTTTGGAATGTAAAGATGTCTTCTAGTATTTCATCAAACAAAAATATAAACAGAATCAGACATGCAGAATGCTAAAGTTTTTCGTTTAAAACATTCATTTTCACTTACCATGAAGGCCTTAATTAATAGTCAAATAACCCTGGACTGAATTAACCAGGTGTTATATTACAGTGGACACCCAATATGGCTGTCTAGCAGCAGAAAATGATCATCAGATGATCGATCAGAAAGTTGATGGGGAAATGCAAGATGTTACAATTATGATTATTACTTATTATATTTAAGGTGATTGTTGACTAAGTTGACATATTTTATACCTCAAATAAAACTTTATTAAAGACTTTAAAATTGCATCAGCTGATTGATCGAACGCAGATTTGGCAGGAAGAAAAATCTACACGGCTGCAATTTGAACATGTTGAATTGGTTGGTTTTGTTAAAGGAAAATATGTTTTCAAGGCCTTATTTTAAAATATTAAACATCATTTAAAAATTTTTCAATATTCCCAACTTGTCCCAGGTCGTCATTTGGGCGAGCCAGACTGAAAATCAAGTTGTCCGAAATCATTTCTGAATGGAAATGACGAGGTGACGAGCGCGAATGTCGAACCCTGTGTATTGGTATATATTGTCCCATTCCTACAGAAAAATTTGTATAATTCTTATGTCAATGTGACAATTCACTAATTAAATTGTGCAGAGAGAAAGGTATGCCACTTCGGTTTGTTTACGTTGTACCTCCAAGGGTATTTATGGGTTTAAAAACGTATTTCTAAATTTATTTCTGTCTTAGTCCATGCTATCGGATTGACTCTGCATCTTGTAAGAATCCCATAATTTCTCCTTAAACAGCATTCCATTCTGCATGTTGAAATTTCCTAAGGTATAAATGCAACAGAAGTGCATAGAGAATGTTTCACTCATTAGGATAACGTTTGAAAGAGTTTTGGCATGATGTAATAATCTTTCTTGGGTGGTATCATACATTCTCTATGCACTTCCATAGCATTTTCCTAAGGAAATTTCAACATGCTATCAGTGTGAATCGACACTTTAGGTTGAAATAAAACAAGAGATGTTTGTAAAACACTTATGTCTCCCCTTCCCCAAATTTGAATTTTTCCAAGTCCAAGGGGCATATCCCTGACAAAAATGGTGCGATCGTACCCAAAACAAAATTTGACCTAGATATTCAGATGATAAATCTGCATAACTAATTTCACTTCAATATGTGCAACCTCTGCAAAGAAAATGAACGGAAACTGCAAATGAGTGGAATTTTTCCAAGTCCAAGGGGCATATCCTTGACAAAAATGGTGCGATCGTACCCAAAACAAAATTTGACCTAGATATTCATCTGATTAATCTGTATACCAAATTTCATTTCAGTAAGTGCAACGGTTGTGAAGTAAATTAACGGAAACTAACTGGACCAACCAACAGACAGCAGCAAAGCAATATGCCCTCCCTTCTTTAAAGGGGGGCATAATAAATACATATTTTTCTGTATTAATCTGTAACGTTCTTTATTCTATCTTAAAGGGACAAAGAAACAGTTTCAGCTAAAAATTTTCAAATTTATTTTTCCATTTCTTTGTTTAAGGATGATGAGGGACAAAAACAAATAGCAATAGGTCACCTGTCTGACTCAGGTGACCTAAAAAACAACATCTGCCTTACAAAGAATTTACATTCAATTGAATTAATGACAAATGTACCAGAATTAATTAGGGAATCACTGTCTAGTTCGTATAGTATGCCAGGGCATTAAGAATAGTGGGAAACATGGGATAATTTGCATAACGGGCAAAGCCCGTTATGCATAAATTATACCATGTTTCCCAGTACTGTTGATGTCCCTGGCATACTATACGAACTAGAAAGTGATATTCCTTATATTTCCATTTCATTTTGAAATAAAATTGTAGATTAAATTTTTAAAAATGCAGGCATAGATTTACATCACACGAGGATTTCCATCCCAATTTCAATAGTCCTAGCCCACTGACGTCAAACACAACGGAAGCCGCACGAAATTTTCATGCATAGATTTGCATGCATACTAGGCCTCCTTAGCTCCTGACCTATCGACCTGCCTAATTTACATTCCGGCAGAATTATCAGGAAATCAACCCCGCTTACTTTCAAAGGGTTACCATAGAGAAAAAATTTAGAAATGGAAATATTGACAAATGTACCTGAATTTTCTCTGCACTATCTTCAAATGCCTCATTCTTCCTGTACCAGTTGTCCTCCTTCGTTTGGCCTTTTCACTCCATTCAACTACAAAAACATAGGTAATCAGAGATTACAGAGCTTATCTCAACGAATGTTGTCTTTAAGTAAGGAAAAGTCACACAATTAATCAACAAAAAATGAACATCCAAAAAAATGCTAAAATTTATGCAATTTTGATCTGATACTTTGGAATAGATCTATATAAAAAACTTTAACCTAGTTCTTCATAATGAAAACGTAATTAAAATCCAGCATCTAAAGCAAGTTTGAGAGTTTTCATCCCTTGATGAATCACTTATGCAAGTTTGGTTTATATAAGCCTTATAGTTTCTTGGTAATAGACCTGCACCCATAACTTTTACCTGGTCAATTAGCTAGAAAATGTAAGTCATCCGAAGCAAATCTAGTAGTATTAGTGATGGAACGATTGTCGCCGACGATCGATTGTCGGTCGTTAGAAGCTCTTCGATGCTACTAATCAATTATAAAACAAATGTCGCCGACATCGCTAACAAAAAATAAAATTGTCATACTTTAATTTTATTACCAAATCCAAGTGCAAAGAGCATAAAAGTAGTGATGAGAGTTGAAAACATGGAAGGATTCCGTACCTTGTTGATACTTTTACCGCCATGATTTTTGGGGTAAGACTAATACCAGGAAACGGTGATATTGCAAGGTTTAACAATACAAAGGAAAACATAATTAGCCTAGTCAATCTTTAAACGTAATCATAATCAGAAATATGTTTTACATCTGGATAACTACTTTTAAAACTTGCAATTTTAACTAATTAAAACTAATTTTAAGAAATAAATAAATGTATTAAATGATAGGTAGGACTAATATCAGCAAAATACCCATTGCATGGACTTTCTATAAAAATAAATTCCCATTCTGTTTCAATAGTCCAATATTGTTCAAAGTAAACAAAATATTATTTTCTAAATTTTAAAAAAGAAATTTCAATTAATATTTTTGAATATTCTATTTAAGTAAATGATTTTTTGTAAAAGTCTGACAGAAATCTGAATAAGTTTTAACTTTTCTATATTAATTTCATTAGAGTTCAAAATTTCGATTATAATCGATTATTAATCGATTATGCCCAGCCGATTATTACCGATAATCGATTCTGATTTTTTTCCGATTCCCCATCACTAAGTAGTATGCATCCTTACATGGATCATCCATGCAAGTTTAGTCGTTAAAGGGCTCATAGTTACTTGGAAATGAGAACTGCACCAAAAACATCACTCATGTGGAAAATGTAGATCAGATTCAGCATCCGAAGCAAGCCTGGTAGTGTGTATCCTTAGATGTATCATCCATGCAAGTTTGGTCAACATAGGGCTTATAGTTACTTGGAAATAAGACCTACACCAAAAACTGCGCTAAAAATGTTACCCTGCTTCAAAAACATTAACCTGGTCAGTCCTTTGCTGAAATTGCAGCATCTGAAACCTTGACTGGTACAATGGAACACACTAGAAGCATCTTCCAGGCATGTCTAATTAATATAGTACACAGAAGTACTTAAAAAGAAAACTGCTCCAAAAAACTTAAACTTAACCTGGGATGCCGATGACATCACACAAGCTCCCTCAACTTCATTGAGAAAATGAAAATTTTATCTGTTTTCAGGATTTGACACTTAGGATGTTTGACCAACTCATTTTGGTAAGTGAGGGGTCCAGTAATGTAAAAGGATTCTATCTGGCAACTTATTTAGTCACCATGGCACCTATAATTCTGATTTGCTAATTTTTCTGTCCGGCAACCATTTCAAATTGACTTGGCGAATGTCAAATACTGGAACTACAGTAGAGACTCGCTATTACGGTGACGGTTTTATACGATAGAACGCTTATTACGTTGTAAATTCAAAGCACAAAACCATTTCTTAACAAAACTATACAAAAAAGAACCGTTTATTACGTTGTCCAAAAACGCCAGGTCTCAGTATTACGATGTAAAAATTCTGTCAAAATTTTTTTCACTCCGTGTTTATTCAGTGTTGATTGCTGGTAGACACTTAATGAGACACTAAATAAATAATGGAACACCTGTGCTTTGAGAGAGTGTTAACTTACAGGGCAGTTAGGTGATTAGTGACGCTTGATTGCACCCACCTGGACTGCTCCAGCGAGCCCAGCAGATTTGGAGACGTGCCAAAGCCATTGTTAAACAATTAAAGTTAACTCATTAATCTAGATTCTTCTTTATCTATCACTGTTATTTTTTTCAAATTCTTTTATTCTTATTTCATACTTAGTTTGATAAATTAATTAAATAAATAAAACGTTACATTTAATATTATGCATATAATTATAAGCTGTACACAGGTACACATAATGTGTAATTTCGTTTGCAAATAAACTGCGTAAATGAACAGCTTGGGTATCAAACATCATTAGGACAAAATTTGAACTCCACTACAAACGTTTTAACAGCTTGGGTAGTGGCTAGGACTACCTCTCAGTTGTCAGCAGAAATACAAATCGATAATTGCTGACCTGCTAATTGACCTCTGTTCAGTAACTAAAAAAAAATTATTTTGACAGATTGTTTGTCTATTTACTTTGACCTTTTTATTTGAATAAAAAAAAATGTTGCTGTTTATTTAGAAATGACTTTTAATTGAATACAAAGAGAATAAAATAATCAGAATTTTGGTTGTTGTTTATAAAGAAATGACTATGACTACGAATACATTGAAATTTTCACGAACGCATTATCTGGACAGAAACGAAAGTGAAAGTATATGTTACAGAAAATGGCGGCAATTAAAAGAAGAATGTCGAAGTTTCTATTAAAAAATGTTCTCTATGCTTTTACTATGGTGGAAAAAGAAGAAAAAGCATCTTGAAAATAAGTTTTAAAGATAAGTTATCAATAAATTAAGTGTATATAGCATATTGGTTAAGAATTTGAGCATAAAAAGGAGATAGAAGGATAAAAATATACCCCTTATACAATCATACGTTTTCCAAACGATGTTTTACTGGATTTTATTGGGAACTTTTATTACGTTGCCCTCGGTATTACGATATTTTACCGTAACAAAGTGATCATCGTAATAACGAGGTTCTACTGTATAACATTTTGTCAAATTCTGGAACTATAAAATTTTCAACATTTTTTTTATACAGAGGAGAGAGATGTCTCGAGTTTTCTTTGTCACCTTGTTTTTTTTTTTTTTTTTTTTTATCATGCATGTGCTGAACTGAAACTGAGCTCTAAACTGAGCTAAACGCAAAGTGTTACTATTTCGGACCGACAAAAATCACTTCGGACCGGCTTATTTTGTTTTCTTGTCGGTCCAAATGACCGGCTATCTGAAAAAGTTTTCCACAACTCTGAAAATCCTCAAATTTTGCTTCTCTAGCATTTTGTCATCATGTTAACTCTGGTTTTGAATAAACAGTGAAACAGAGCAAACATGGGTACTTAGGCTATTTATGAAAGTACATTTATTTAGCTTTGTCATTACTATCTTTGAGTGTTGATATTGTGATTATATGTCTTTCCGAGGGACAGTCGCTAGTCACATATTCCCGAATTTCCTCGATCACATGGACAACTTTGCTTACTAATACAGCGCAAGACTGAACATCCCGAAGCGTAGGTATGTTTCTAGGTGCAGCTTACAAATGTTGAAATGAAATGTCTATTTTTGAAACCAAAATGATGTTTTTTGTCGAAACTACATGACAAGATACTCTGCACTCATATTTTTGTAAAAACAATAACCTGGTTCCCCGAACCAGTTTACGAATGCATTTGGCGCGAACTTAATAAAATATTAGTACAGTTTCACTTTTATTTGCAAGTGTGTTTTGTTTGGTTTCATTTTTTTGCGATTAAATTTCATGGACTTTTATTTTCTAATTAATATTTTGCAATGGAAATTGGGAAATTTACACCTTTCTTTTGGGAAAAAAGGTACCTTTTTTGCATTGGGAACGGGGCCGAATATCAGCCCCAGATTTAGAGAATCGAGAGCCCTGATATTCCACATACTATTCAACCAAAACTAATAATTTTTGGCATGCTTTCGGAAAATCATCTTTTAGAAATTTTGACTAAATATTTTAGGCCTGTGATGTCATCAGAGTTCCCGAAACTAGTCAAGAATATGTCGGACAATTGTCCTGTAAATATTCAAAATTCACCAGACAGTTGTAAAATTTACCGGACATTAATGTTTTGTATGTAAATTTAACATATTATAGAATTTGAAATTGTGTCGATGTAATAAATAATATGTGTAAATGAAAAGATGGCAATAGATTTATCAAAATATTTTCTATTAGGCCTGTGTATGCGGGATTTGACGTCGCCGACAGTGTATAATGACCAACGCTCAATTCATCGTATTAATTATTATGTCCTTTCTGACAGATTTTTTATTTTTTTTAAAATAAAATCTGCAACATGACAACTTTTGGTTGATTGTTTAGAATAAGTCCGAAATATCTGTCATTTTCCAGACTTTTTTTTTTTTTTTTTTTTTTAGGATTTTGGTATTTTATATGCCAGGAAAATATTACGTAAAATATAAAAATTGTTTAAAAAAGCCTGGAAAACGTCAGATATTTCTGAAGTGTTAAATCGTATTATACAACTTCCACACAGTTAAAAATATGTACTATTGATATAAAAATATGCAAATTTATCATGAAAAGTGAATTTGTTGTTGTTTTATTACATTCAAGTCATTCCGCTATTTTTAGAAAAGGGGAAAAACGCGCATGTATTTTAAATGCTATCAAATACATGGAAAAAATCCAAAAGTTGGTATATTATTCATCATGCTAATAGATCAAATTATAGAGAAAATAATAAATGGTTACAAATTGTCTGTAATCAAGCAGAAATAGCGAGCAACTCTTGAAACCCTGCAAATTCGTCCTGCAAAACGAAAGTAGATTGTCACATTTTTTAACTGTCAGAACTACAGAGTGCATATATTTATTAAAGGGAAAAATATTTGTTTGACAGTGTTTTAACTGTTTTTACTCCCAGATTATTTTAATATGTAGCTTTTTATAGTAGACAATCACTGTCTACATTTTATTTACACAAGAATGCACGAGAATAATCTGGCGCGCCCCTGACGTATTTTTTTTTGTTTGTATTTCCTTTAGTTTTGCATTTGTTTATTGTCAGGACAATTGGATTAAATGATTTTGTTAAGATTATGTGTAATTGTTGTACAGTCTGTAAAAAAATCCATCGGACATTTTGACCGGTAAAATTAAGATTTTACCGGTCCCATTCAAAGTTTACCGGGGATCCCCGGTGGACCGGTGCGTTTCGGGAACTCTGTGTCATATGCATATAAAAACATCATTTAAATGATGCTTAATATTGGTCGTTTGGTGAATGAAGTTCTCGTTGTTATTAGGATATATGGCGATATAATGTCAACAATTTTACTTACATATATACTCCATAATTTGGTGTACTTGTGTTTAAAATTTCATTTATTTGACATCATTAATGACAAATATATGACGATATATGTCAAAGCGCTTTGAATTAGACATTGTCAAAAAAGGTGACGTTAAGCGGAAATGTGGAGCACCACTTCATGAAGACCACTGTTAGACATTTCCATTAGTTGGGTTTATCATCGGGATTATAAAATTGTTTATTTTAAGAATTAACTACCCAATCTTTTAGTAACACTAGTATTTGAGATGTTTAACTTGGTATCTAAAACAAAGTTAATACATTGCCGAACGCATGTTTAGATGAACATTTTTTAGAGGCACAGTTTCCAGAACAAATTCATAATCACTAGGAGGTACGTTTTGACGTTGTCAGTGTTGCGCCGACAGCTGATTTGATAGATTCGTTTCCTTGAGAAGAAAATTTTATTCATAGAGATATTTCACTGAAATATTTATGGATCGTTCAAAATATGTTGATCATGATGTATGCCAATTTTTAACTTTATAGTCATAGTGAAACAAAAGCAGGGATCAATCTAGATTTTGGGGGAAACTACCCTTTCTTGAGAAATTGGGAAATTCATTAGGGGTCTGGGAACCAGTTGAGCAAATGCAGATTAAGCCCTGCTTGGGGGCCAATTAAATTTCAGCATTTTTATGACCATGTAAAGCACATAAAGTAGCAATGAAAAACCATATTTCTCATATACTGAAAATTTTCATTTGAAGAAAAAAAAATTATTTGAGGCCTTTTTTTATGACCATGTAAAGCACATAAAGTAGCAATGAAAAACCATATTTCTCATATACTGAAAATTTTCATTTGAAGAAAAAAAAATTATTTGAGGCTTTTTTTTTATTGTAAGGGGAATATTTTACTCATCAAAAGGGGAAAATTAGATCTTCAGGGGAAATTTTCTCTTGGGGAAAAACACCGAATATCGGTAGTAAATAAACCCTAGATTAATCCCTGAAAAGATATTAAAAATGTTTGAGTTTTTTCAGGACAACCCACATATGAATCATCCTTATGTTATTATAGTTTTGATGGAGTTTAAATTCAATCCAATAAATAAAGTGAAGACTTACAATGCCTCCTTTTAGGACTTGGGTAGCCACATGATGCACATGTCTTCTTCTGTATATGGTAGGACCGTCTCCCACACCGCCGACAGGCAGTGTGTGTTTTATTGTGACGTTTACCAAAGCTTGATGTCCCCTTTGTCTGTAAAAATAATGTGTAATTTCCATTGTCAGAACCATTTAGAGTCTAAGTCATTTGTGGAACTTTCACTTACAACTTTTTTTATCCCCTTGGAATAGTTGGAGGGGATATAGCAGTGCTTGTGTGTGTGAGGGTGTGTGTGTGTGTGTTAGTTTGTCTTTGTGCAAAACGAAGTAACAATTTCATTTGGGATTTAGGCCTTTCAACTGCCACTTGAGCTCGATATTATGAACGATATGTATTGTCGGAACTTGTTTAGAGCAAGTCTGAGTTTTTTTAATTGTTTATAAGCAAGTCCGACGTCAATTCTGATGCTTTCCTGGCATACAAAATATTAAAACCACAACAAAGCCAAGAAAACATGAGATACTTTGGACTACTGTACTATTTGACCTACTTTGAATCCTTTTACCTTTAGTTAGAATAATCTAACTATGTCTCGGTACAAGCCCTATCCACGGGTACAATACGTACCATATACAGTGGACCTTCAGATATCCGGACGCCAGATATCCGGACGCTTCACCTTCCGGACGATTTTTCTCGGGAACGGATTTTTTCAACGTAATTTTGACTCATTTATCCGGAATTCCGCGTTCCGTATCCGGACGACTCTTTTTCACTACAAAATGTATTTTTACGTTATAATTTGGTTCATTTATCCGGACGGTAAATTTTAATTTGTACTTCCACTCTTGTCAACATTCACGCCTGAACTGAGTGATAATTGTTATCAAAACACTTGCCGGATTGATTGTTTTTACAAGACGATCACCTGTGACCTGTTATGAATGACTTACAATGATTAGTCCACAAATTAAGTATGCTAAGTGGATATGGTCATAAATTAATATACGAGAGATCGATACACAAATGAAAATAAACAATTAACTGTGTCGGTAACAGAAAACAATTTCTATTCAGTTATTTGTTATCTGCGAGATATTTATAACTTTAGTATAGAGCTGGTTTTAAATATTTTTTTATTTATAGACGGGACGACATAGTTTCATAATCTCGTTGTCTACACATGTGCACACACAAATCGGTATTGTTTATTTTTCATCTGTAGATTGGTGGCAGTTATCATCGAAAAAAACTTAAAACATTGAATCAAATTTGAATAATTTTAGACAGTCTATGATTTCGCTTGGGATGATTACTGCGTGAATTTTAAATATGTCAGATTTAGCGCAGATGAGAGTTCAAATTAAAATTAGACTCGATTACTGACAGCTCGCTTGGGTGTAATCAAAGCTGCAAATGAGAGAATTCGCTTGGCTATGTTCATCAGTTTATAGGAAGCAGAAAGTAAAAATAAGCTGGGTAATTAAAATTCTGCCCATATGAGCAGCGTTATATCCAATGTTTCTCATTCTGTTCTCAAGCTACAACCATGTCTACACCGCCGACAAAGTGAGCGCGAATCGGCATTTTCGCCAGCTTAAAGAAAAAAGTGCTAATGTATACTAAAGATATAGTCTATAAAATAATAAATTATTATTTCTATATGATAGTATTTATCTGTCTTTAGAGTTACAATACAAATACAGTATACCTGGAAGAGAAATCAATAGAATTCAGATATCCGGACGCTTCACTTATCCGGACAATTTGCTTGGGAACAAAAGCGTCCGGATAAATGAGGGTCCACTGTACTTGCAATGTAGCGAATTGAAGCGAATCCACACCAAAATGATTTTGAAGGGGTTGCGTTGAAAATAACCATCCAATTATTCAAAGCAAACCTTTTTAAAGTGGTATACGCCTTTTACCCTAAAAAATAATCCATATAAAGGTGAAAATCCAACTTATTTTCTCAATGAATTGAATGTTATTTTTCTCGCTTCAAATTCACACACCATGTTGACATTTGGAACCCTCTGGACTGTTCGTAGTAAATGTACCGAGTTCGACTTATCGCCCTTGTTCATTTTGCTACATGGGCATAGACGGAATGAATTTAATTGTTCAACAAGGTCCATAGGACAATATCATTTTAACAATAGAACATTCTATCTATTTTACCTTATAAATAATATTCTGTGTCTCACTCTGATTAGTCTTTGTGTTCTCAAAAATGTTATAACATTATCCCCCAGTTTTTCTGGCAAAGTCATTTCAACTTCCACTACAGTGAAGAGCTAAGAACCTCTTCTACTTCATAGAATCCCTAAGTACTTGAATTCTTATGAACAATCCTGTGTTTTATTAATGACATTACTATAGATAGAATCTTCTAAAGTTAAAATGATAAATGTCCTACGGACCCAGTTTAACGATAGAATTCATTCCATGTATTCACTATGTAGCAAAATAAACATTGGGCGATAACTCGAACTCAGTGTATTTTCTCAGAAAATGGTATGTTAATTTGAAGCGAGAAAAAAAGTTGAGAAAAATTCGTTGAATTATCGTCTTAATTTGGAATATAATTTAGGTTTAAAGAAAAAGGTTTTTTGTTATCAATTTTGAAGTTATCTCCAGTGCAAATCTTTTTGTATACTTCAAATTCGTTCCAGAGCGTTTCTGCAATTATTTGCTACATTGCAAGTAATTAGGTGGTATTCTAATGCCCTGTTCAAACAGAGTTTAATTCGCAGTAAATTAATGCGAAGTAAACTAATGCGAATTAAAATCATGCAAATAAAATTGCGTTCACACGACATAAAGTGAAGTAAACTAACACAAATTAAAATTTTATCTCTACAAAAAGGCTATTTAGTAGGGCTATTATGACGTCATTTGTAAGTCATGTCATGTATGCAGAGCCATCCATTATGATTTGATCTAATAATTATAGTGGCTACAGCTATATTTAGCGATTTACATACTTTACATGATTTTTGAACAAAATATAGCACAGATACCTATATTTAACCACCAGCAAGTGTTTTGTAACTTAATTCTAGCCTTACACATGCGTCAAAATTTAATTCAAATTAGCTTCGCTTCGCGTTCTCATGGAGTTAATGCAAAATAATTTAATGCACAGTAAATTAATTGGAATTAACATAATTTTCATTATATTCTCTGTGTGAATGCTTAGCTAAGCTAATTCACCAGGGATCGAAATTAACTTTTTTAACCACTAGCAAAATTTAGCTAGTGACTTTTTTTCCTACTAGCAAAATTAAATTCTTACTAGCAATTTTCAAAGTTTACTTTTTTTAAAATTAAAGATACAGTCATACCTCTCCTTTTGTTTTGACAGGGATCACTTAGTATGTGCCTGCATTTTGAATTTTCATATTATTCTTAATGTTTTTTTTAAGAATATATAACATGCATCAAGTTTCAGAATATGACTTGGTAGACAAGTTACACTTAATCTATACATCAAAGAAATGAATGATACACTAACACCCATAAACATTTCATTTATTTATTTGATTCATGATTAAAGTCAAAAGTGAGGAAGCATTAACCCTTTCAACACTGTAGGCCTCCACAACGGTCTGATAAAATTTCTCCTTTCAACACGGTAGACCGTTGTGGAGGTTTCAGACACAAAACTGAAAGTAACATGTTTATTCTTAGAAATAGAAAGTATTCTCTGCGCAAAATCTTCGCTATGAATTATGGGTAGATTGATATAAACATCCTGTAACAAATATGGCGGACCACATGGCAAAAATCACGGGAAAAAAGGAAAAATAAGCCGAATTTCAAAGGAAACAAAGAAACTAGCAAAATGGCAGTAAATATCGAAATGTCTGATGTTTCTGACGATGAAATCTTAAGTAAAAACAAGAATTTGGACATTATAAACGTTCATAGACATTAAAGATGTGTGTAATAAACATTGTTGTTAAAGCTAGTCGGAGAAACTTGACTTAGATCGGACTACGAAGGCTCCGAGACGGACCATGTTTACGAAGCCCGGACTTCACTCAATATACAAGAACACCATGTTTTTATTTAATCATTTTTTGGACTTATTTTTGCAATAAATAATGACATGTTGCATATCATTGTAATCGGGAATAATTTCTCTTTTAAATGATGGTAAGAACATATGTGATTTTGAAACTTCATAGCAGCAAATTTATCAAAATATTACATAAGATAATTTAAAATACAAAATATTATTTTTTATTGGGGCTATTGTCTTGTTAAATAATTTTAAATGCATATAAATTTCATACCATCTAAAAGAAAAATGTCTTATCTTTCTTATGATGTGTCTGTTATTAAAATATTTTAATAAATAAAGAAGTTATTGTATTTTTTCTAACGGCAGATGAATTTTCCAATGATAGCTTAAGTTACTCAGTCCAGGCACTACTTAGGATCAATATTTCCTAGGTGCGAAGCTAAGAGGTCACAGTTAGCCAGCAAAATTTTGTGCATGCTGATTATCATCGGATTTTGTTACCTGCGTTTCAACAACAACAGTTAGCAGAAAAATAACCTTATTATTGATACAATATATGGATGTATTTATTTCCTTTAGTTTTGTGCATGCAACTATTTATTTCATGCGAGTTCCTATACGGACATGTCCGTTTGACATTTTTTCTGCACTTCTGTACTACTGGATTAGTCCATTCTGCGTTTCAACAACAACAGTTAGCAGAAAAATAAACTTATTATTGATACAATATATCGATGTATTTATTTCCTTTAGTTTTGTGCATGCAACTATTTATTTCATGCGAGTTCCTATACGGACATGTCCGTTTGACATTTTTTCTGCACTTCTGTACTACTGGATTAGTCCATTTGTCTTCTAGGTAAGGGGTGACACAATCATTTAGCGCCAAAATGTCACGTGCAAGTTTCTGCGCCTCTTTCCAGGACTATTCTACTGATGTAAAACCCATATCGGTAATGACGTGAGTTATTGTGAAGTTACGTCATTTGAAGTATTAAAACGAAACGAACAAAAACTTCTAAAGAGGATGGACATTTGATCCCCCCCCCCACACACACATACACCAGGGACTTTCCTCTTACAAAAACAGAATATAGACTTAGGAAAGTGCCCCGTCACTTTTCAGGATTGAGGAAGTGTATTACTTTTTTTGCTCATACAGCTGTACAAATGTTTTTGATGTGGACCCCTCATTCCTGGGAAGAACTTCCTGCAACCGCGCCTATCGCCATTCATTTATCACTGTCAAGTTTGTTGGGTCATTTATGTACAATGGGCTTTATTTATCCCACGTTTCTAACAATCGTTGATGCTCTGGCATACCCAAGAAACTATTTAACATATTCTGCATGCCAGTCATAACCGTTACGATTCCCAAGTTTTTGTAGTTATCATATTTTCAGCTGTCTTCATGATAGCCTATGGTGTATGCAGTTGAATGTGATTTATGAAATCTTTATATAGCCACGACTTTCCAGCATAAATCAATTACATTAGTTTATTTCCCTTATCTACTTCATACTCTAAAACCATTTCAGACTTGCTGACTGAGGTGTTCAGCTTTACGTCGTGGGTTCGAATCCAGAGCGGGACATGTGCATTCCATTTTTTATTTGAGATACAAACAACATATATGCTTTATATCTTTTTCTATTGCTCTTATGAATAACTTACAACTTAAAATGAATGCATGATGTTTTATGCAACATCTTCATCGTATTTTTTCTAACGGCAGATGAATTTTCCAATGATAGCTTAAGTTACTCAGTGTACTGGGGTTGCTTGATAAAAGTTACTCAGTGTTGAAAGAGTTAATGACAGTTGACTCAAGTTCAATCATCATACTCAAAAGTTACTGATGGGGGCCATACGGAACAATATTTGTACAACGGGATCTTTCTCCAGACATCCACCACCTGTTGACCACATCTCTTGCTTTAAAATCTGCTTTGCCATCAGGACCAGACATTTCAATTCGCATGAGGATGTTGACAGATCATGCATCAAGACGCCTTGGCCTTTCGATCCACGCTATGCATGTACTATGCAACGCGTCTTGATACTCATTCGATAAAGCGTCTCTAAGCACAAGATCAAAAGTAAACTTCAAAAGGCAACGAATAAATTCGGAATATTCGGAAAAAGGTCGATTTTTTTACTCGCAAAAAATTGCGACCACTGGTGATTTTGAACTCACGATTTTGATTTTGAACTCGCATTTAGCGAGTATTTCCCTGGAATTTCGCTGCCTGAATTTCACATTAACTTTTGTTTAATTCGAATTCAACTCTCCGTGTGAGGGCTTGTCCTGAGACACAGTTAGATTATTCTAACTAACATTACTACAACTAAGTCTGAATAATGCAAATTTCTAATCTATAGTATACCAGTATAATTATTTCGTATATTCTGTCAAATAAACTAAAGTTGTCTTAAAAATGTATCCATGAGAACCTGGTTTGTAGCGACATGACTTCGCCTTGCACTGTGGCAAAAAAATAATTTGGTCAGTCCGAATTTTCTCTCCACCCTACCGTTTTTCAAAAGCTCAAAGTCGAGCGGGAAAGCGTCTCTTTCACTCGAATTTTCCAATGTAAATATCAGTTATCTCCTATTGTGTATAACTTTGTGATTGTCTTGAGTCCGAGATTCTAGACTCCCCAAAACCAAAACAAACCAACATGGCCATTTAAACGAACGTCTAATGTTCGTTAATTTAAGTGTTTAATCATAAACGGTGATTTTAAGTTTTTAATATGTTTTCTTCCTTTAGAAAAGGTGTTCAAGGGAAATCTTTGTTTGATAGTTACATTGATGGCAGCGGATTTCTTTCACATGATTATTTAATTCTCACCATTGCTGAACACCGGAAGAAGAAAAAAGACAGTAGCCTCGTTCTGATCAGATAAATGAGATTAGTCGTTTTACCCAATAAGACCCAAAAGTAATATTAATTAAAGAAACCAAGAAGCAGATGATTTAGATATACAGTATAAAGTATATTTCGACAAGTAAATATGGCGACAATAGTCTTTTTATTTCAGAAAACAATTTTCAACTTCACCGTAGGTTAAAATAATTTTATTTTACATGTAGAAATCCAGACGGCAAACCCTGCATTGAATTAGAACTACAATATCATACTCATCTTGATTTTGAATGGCGTCTTCCCCAAAATTTATATATGTCATTGACAAAATTGTAATAAAGAACACAATCTTTCCCTATTTAGACTAGCGTTAAATTTCTGTCTTTTACAAACCTGTCAACACATGCATCAAACCAATCCAGGCTTGTATATAGAAGTACAATCGGAATGGAGCAACAAAGAGATGTAAGTTTATACCCGTACATAAATTTAATTTACTTATTTTGACTTAGCACAATGCTTGATACATGTATTGTAATCTTCTTAACACAGTTGAACTTCATTATATCAAACTTTGATAATCTCAGATACTTTGAAGAATTTGTCAAAGTTATTCTAAGATTTTCCTCGGTCACATGGGTTTGAGATAATAAGGTTTGACTGTATATTTTTTGAGAAAGGAAACAAAAGAAAATGTATTCTCAATCAATAATTTTTTTTTTTTGCAGATACCTTCGGTGTTCACCTCACATAAATTATCTTATGCGGGAAGACAATGCATTAATCAGCAGTTTAACAAACATGATTCGTTATTTTTTACCCAAAAAGACACCTAAAATAGCCATGTTTGGACCTGGTTTGGAATCGGGCACAAGTTCTATTGTACAAAAAATTCTTTACACACAATCAAAAAAGCTGGAAAGAGTAGGACTTGTTCCAGGCCAGTTTGATGGTAATTGTTATTAACAAACATATGTTTTATTAGCTTCTAATCAAGTATAGCTGGAGAACTGTGGATAGCTACAGTTTTGGAGGATCAATACCAATTTAGTGATATCACCTTCTTGAAAAGGTCATATCACCTAATTAATTGGAGACAATCACCTATTTAATTTTGAATTGGTGAAACCACCTATTCAAAAGATGATATCACCTATTCCATTAGAGATATCACTTATTCATCTTTTCAGTTGGTAATATCATTTATTTGAATACATAATTAATTTACGTAATATCGATGTGATGGTGGTGAAAAATCAAGTCTGAACCAGGACTTTAAGTCTCCAATCCATGGTCTCTGGCTTATCGTGTCAGTTCTCTAACCACTGAGCTATTGAGACCTGAAATAATGACTGACTTTCACACACTTGTGAACCCAGCGACATATTCCCTTCTTCATAGAAATTAATTAGTCCTCGAATGCTATGAGTTAAAGAAACCTGTAAAGCATATTCCAAGGGAGTAGTGGGTTTTGTACCTTGAGCGCCAAATATCACAGATGGTGAAAAATCAAGTCTTAAGCCGGACTCGAACCCATGGCCTCTGGTGTACTGTGCCAGTGCTCTAAGCACCGAGATATATATAGAGACCCGATATATTGACTAGACCCGATATATTGACTGACTTTCAGGAACCAGGTGACAGTATTATAATCACCTAATCTAATAGATTATATTACACATATTCAGATAGGTCATATCACAGTTTGAATAGGTAATACCCGATATTACCTCTTTGAATAGGTCACACTTCCCTGAGTGTTGTGGCCCAGCCCATCCCCGCCACCCTTCACTTCTTTGAAATTTGATGACAATTAAGAAATTCCTTTGGTTTTGTCTTATTTTATTTATATCCTGTCTTTTCAATACTCTGCAATAACAAAAAAAAACTATTTTTATCAAATTTTAAAATTTACGTTTGCAAGAGAGACAGAATAAAATCATGCATTTTCCTGAATGTTTGTCCTAGTCTGAACAGGTATTCACTTTAATCACGATTTTAACTCATTCGAAGGCTTTGCTTCCATTTCCTATGTAGACAAGTGTTCTTGTTTTGATTGTAAATAATTTATGTTCGTTTGAGTGAAACGAATTAGAACATAAGACGAGATCTGTAGGAGTAGCCTTTTAAAAGAATTTTATAGAAATTTCAATTTAAGTTACCATGGCAACATCATTCATCAAAACAATAAAATGAAGAGAATTACCCGGTATGTATCTCAGTGCAGTCTATTTAATGCCCCATTATATTAAAATCGGACCAAAACTGTATCATTTTGAAAATATTTCTATTTTTAGAAATCATGACAACATCATTCATTGAAATCAAAAATGGATAGACAAAATTATGTATCTTAGTGTAGTCTACTTGTGTGCAAAGTTAAACTGAAATCAGATAAAAACTGTATAAGGAGTAGCATTTTGAAAGTTTTTCTATTTTTAGTAACCACGGTAATCATTAAACTCCTATTTACTGGCTATGAGGACAATAGCAAGTTTATCGTTCCCCAAGACAGCAAACTATTTCCCGAGGTGCAGCCGAGGGAAATAGTTTGCTGTCGAGGGGGGCGATAAACTTGCTATTGTCCTCATAGCCAGTAAATAGGTGTTTTATTATACCGATGCTGACTTAACTTTTGTTAACTTTTGGGAGTCCAGGGTACACACAATTATGATATTCCATATTATACCGATGCTGACTTAACTTTTGTTACGTCATAATATATACGCGTCACAATCCGTATAAAACCAGAAGTTTTCCGTGATGAAAAGCGAGGGAAACAGAATCCTGCCGGTGAATAGTTTGATGACTATATCACCATGGGCAGATAGCACAAAAACTATTTCACAGTAGGGGCTGTTTGGAAAAGATAGCATGTTTATTCGTCATGTTTTTATATTGAACAAATTCACAGAGGTATAATAAAATCAAATATTGAATTGTCAATTTGAGACTGAACCAGTTGTATTTATTTACCAAAGCAAGACTGTGATCCTAACAGACAAAATTTAAAAGTCGCAGCTCTCAAACCTTAACTGTTTGAATTGATTTAGACACGACTAAAACTTGTACTGATATATAGAAGTATTACGTGTATATGCTATCATAAACTGAGAACCAAAGCCGAGGTGAAAACCTTTTATTCTCTCTGAATCAATGTACTGAAATGAATATTCCTTAGAACAAATGTTATTCTCTCTGAATCAATGTACTGAAATAAATATTAAATGCAATTCATGCCCTCAATATCTCAGAGTTAAAAGGTTTGAGTATGAATCTATTTTCTTTCAGTAGGTATGTATAACATCAAACTCTAGTAACACTGTAACACCCTGTCCTGAATTTAGTAATCTCTAAGATTACAGAACCCTTATCAAAACACGCATATTTATATATTATTAAACAGACATATTTATAATATGTCAGGGAACAGTTGTCATTTACGGGTATGTGTGTTTTTTCTGTTTGTCAATATCTTTGTTTTCAAAACAAAAAAGAATATTTAAACAACTTTTTCAAATGTATGGAAAATTTTTCCACAACATTCTTTGGAAACCCTGGCAAGTTAAATTTTTATAAAGTGCTTTTGTTTGCACATGAGTTGTCATTGATAGATGTATCTGCATGGGTTTCATTGTTTACACATAGTGCTTAATTGATTTGAAGTCATAAAAATCAATCTTTTTTCAGAGAAAAGTACATCTTCTTGTTGATAATATTCTTCTCTGGTTGAATCTTTTTGAGGTACTTTGTCAGTGTGCTTGTCATTTCCTCTTTGCTCATGTTGACCTTCTTGGACTTAAATTTTTTTAACAGTTCTTTTGCTGTCATTGGTTTTCTCATCAGGTACCTACGAATGGCCTCCTCTGTGATTCCAGCACTGTCAGACAGATTAAATTATAATTATTCTACCCTGTCAAATACTTCAAATAACAATTATCTACTACTGTCAAATACTGTATAATTGAAAATTTTAGCGAGACTCAAATTTAGCAATTTGTCCATAAAAGACTGGTATTTTATTTTTAACAAAATGTAATTTTAGCGATATTAAAATTCACACTAAAGAAGCTATTACAAATTAAATGCAGTTCATTTATAGTGATATTCAATTTTAGCGATCTCTTGATTATGCTAAAATTAAATCCCTGCTAAAAATTCTGCTTATACAGTACTTCAAATAACAATTATTCTACAACTGCCAAATACTTCAAATAATAATTATTCCCATGCTGTCCAACAAGTATGAAAGATTTCATCCTTTGATGCATCATCTATGCAAGTTTGGTTAGTATAGGCCTTATAGTTTCTTGGTGTTAAACTTGCACCCATAATGTTTACCTGGTTCATTATCTGGAAAATGTATGTTCCGATCCAGCATCTGAAGCAAGTCCATTAGTGTGCATCCTCAGACCTGTTTACCCATATTTTTGCCTCTCAGTACTTTTGATTAGATTTGTCAGTGAGATTTGGTATTTGCAAGTAATATTCCTCTTTCCATTGATTTTTGGTATTGACTATAGAAGAACTACTTTGAGGATTATCATTTCTGGCATTTTTAAGCCACTGCGTTTTTACTACCAGACCTCACTTTCTCCACTTTTTCAATCAACTACCTTTCAGTCCCTATTTCTAGGCACATTATTTAACTAATCTGTATATTTTATCCATCTCCCAACCCTTTATAGTCATCTCTTCAATTGATAAACTTGCTTGATTAAAATTTGTTAGATTGCTGAAAATTCACTTCAAGCGAGTTTATTGCCTGTAAAGACAGTTACATGTATAAATGGTTGAGAGGTGGATAAAATATACATATAGAATGTGTCTAGAATTAAAGAGTGAAAGGTAGTTGACTGACCCATGCTAGAAAGTGGAGAGATTCTCCCCAAAAGGCGCAAAAAATATTGCACCGTAATTGCACCTTTTTTGCACTACGGGATCTGTAGCATTATGGTCAAAGACAAATAGATGTATATAAAAGTATAACACTACAGATCTGCAGCTAGTCTACTTGTTGCCAAGGTATATTGAATCAGACCAAAATTGTATTAAAAGTGTTTTGAAAAATTGTTTACAGACTAACAGACAGACATACAGATAGGTGGACGACACATTCCTTTGATTAAGCTCTTCTGGTTTCTGACCAGTAGAGCTACAAAATAATGAAATCCCAGTAAATACACCTTATTGTGTCTACTATTACACTAAGTAGAATGATCACCTTTTTTATTCTCCGTATCCATTGAGCTGGGTGTGGAAGATCTAGGCACAGGAGAAGCCCTATCTTTCTTATTTTTCTACAAAATACAATCAATTTAATCATGTGTACTTTTATAACAAAGTGAGAAATAAAACTAAACATGGGTAATGAGAGATTACAGAGCTGAGCTTGACAATGTTGTAAGTAAGGCAAAGTCCCACATTAAACTAATAATCTATTACTGAAGAGAAAAGTGTCATTGTAAACAGAATCTGCACCCACCTGCATAAAGATGACTGAAGCTAGATGATCTTCCTTTTCTATATCTGAATCACTCTCTGAGCTGGAACTGCTACTGCTCTCAGAACCTAGTGAAGAAACGACTCTGTTAGTGAAGATTAGAATGATGGGACCTTCCTGCTGCACCACATCAGTGCAAATTGTGACCTTATCTAATTCTGACAAAGTATTATGATTCCACAACTTTCATGTTTACAAACATAGTGAAGTTAAAACCATCAAGTTAATTTTCTTGAAGTACAGTAGAACAACATTTATAATAAAATACAATTCAAAAATCTACTTTTTGCACAATGATTATTAAATGTCTGTTTTCTGAAAAATTCAAGAATATTGCATTTTCACAAAGCCAGTTTTACAATACCTGGATTCTCAAAAAGAAATTTCATAATTGAAAATGAGAACACTATATAGTCTCTACTTTATTTTGATATATGAAATGGGACAAAGAGTTATAAACATCATTGATATAAAGAAAGGGTCATTTTATACATAAAGTGAACCTAGCCTTTTACACTACCTGAGGATGCTTCCATATTAATGAGATAACAGATTTTTCCTTTAAATTCCTTTGTAAAACTCTGTTGCTCTATCTTACCCTAAGACATCAGATGACTTGCCTATATAGAATAATTGTGTGCTCTATGAGAAATGATCTTTTTTGCCGTCCTTGGTGTGGGCATTCTATTTCATTAATAATTTTCATACTTGTAAGATTTTTGCAAATGATAGAAATTTCTTATCTTAAAGGAAATTGTGTTAAAAGTGTTCTCTCTTTTATATGTCAAACATGTTTCTTGGCTTGTTTGGTCATCTTTTAGATTAGAGGAATATTATAATAGTGGGACACTGATATTTTGTAATCAATAAGTATCAGTGATTTACCCTCCTTCTTCTTCTCTTTTTTAGCCTTGATATTTTGTAATAACTAAGTATCAATCATTAAACACCCCCTCCCTTCGAATGAGTTAAAATCGTGATTAAAGTGAATACCTGTTCACCCGTTCTACAGGTATCGACCTTTAAATACTGACCAATAGCTACTGTCTCTATTATTAGCACATAATAAACAAAAGCACGTGTTCCTAGTACATATGATAAATAAATTTATTGCAATCTTGCTACAAAAAGAGACTAAATCAAGGATCATTATTCTATTTATTGCTGCTGCAAAGTTTCAAGTCCAACTGCTACTTTTCTCCTCCTTTATTATAAGTACAAACCAGCAGAGCTACAGTCTCAACAGAGACCTGGATTGTACCTTTCAGCCAACCACATTTTGATGACAAACATCTAGGTGCATTGATGTGTTAATGAAAGCTTTATTTTTGTTTATTTTAAATTAATTTATGAACGCTCTAATTCCACTGAATTTTGATTAAGCTTGACCGAAAAACAATATGAAGTTTGAGCCCATCAAGTTCAAGATAACAAGGTTTGACTGTAATCAGTTGTGAGACAATTGTAAAAAAAAATTTCCAAACTTTATTCTGTTACTATTACATTTTTTTTTACAAAATGTATGAAAAGAGTATGTATAAAATAATATCTCAAATATGTGTATAAAATGTTGAATTGCAAAAACTGGCAAACAAATTTTGCTGCAATTTCATATTACAGCTTTGTAGTACACAATTACATGTATTTTCTATGTAGAGACAATCTCTTCTAGGATACCAAAGTTAACACAAAGTTACAATAAAAACAATTGATTATCGTCTCTGTGACTGTTCCACTAACCACTGAATGCTTGGAATAACACCATCTAAAGTGTCCACTTCAATGTCATGTACCTATAAAAGAAAAGGAAACAATGCTTATAATATTTATATTAATACTCTCAAAGAAAATCAAATGAAATCTCAAGAGATCGAGGAAGGGGGAGAGAAACGTTCTCATTAGCTGATCAGTACATGTAAGTTTTAAGGTGACGATGTGTGTTTTACCTGCCATGGTCTGTTGATGGCTGAGATCTCCAGAGACTGGACGACATCCACACAGGGAACTCGCTGATGCTGCTGGCTGGGAATACAGGACATGACTAGTATTGGTACATGTGTGGCTGACCATCTCTCATTAACCATAGCAAACAACTCAGCTTTGTCTTCTTTCACTGATATATCAAACAGATGTGCTTTTTATATTCATAAATCAAATGATGCACAAACAAAAATTTAAACTTCATTAATGCATGCTTGCATTTGTAATGAAAATTAAGACTTCTCATCTGATATGAATTTCATTCAAAAAATTGTTTCATATGTAGTGTGTTACCAAAACTATTTCCTTGGGATGCATCAACAACATAGATGAAGGCATCCACAGTTCGACAGAAATCTCGGACAGCTGGTGTTAGCTCCAGTGTTTCTGCTCCATCATTAGCTGTCCTAACTTCTAGTAGGCTATTGTTCTGGAGTCTGTTCCTCCTCTCCAGACGAACTTTTTTGGAAGCAGAATATAACACTGACAGCTGGAATACTTGTCCATTTTGCATCTTTAAGCACCACCCTGAGCCTACTCCTGTTACAAAGATAAAAAAGAACTAGGACAAACATTCAGGAAAATGCATGATTTTATTCTGTCTCTCTTGCAAACATAATTCTGCGAGAAGCACCCCTTACGAAATTATTTTCTCGCTTTTATTTTTATGGTGCTGAAATCCATGTAAATTCTCCCTATTAACCGCCCATTCGCGAATAAATACGTTAAAGAGCCATTTCGTGATAATAATTACTCGCATAAAAAAAAGGAATCTACAGTATGTGGCCGTGTTCTTGTAAAAACTTGTGGTCAAGAATAAAAGAAAATCCTTGTTCCAAAGATTAACAAAATAATTAAATTATCAGGAATAATTATTATTCCATTTTTAAAGAAGGATATTTCTCATGCAAAAAAATGGCCAAGTAGTTCTGATTTGACAAATGATCAATTTCAGTACAACAATCTCAATGTATTTTAAAGTATTTACATATCAGTTTGTGTGTCACTGTATATCATATTATTTAAAATAGAAGTGGCATGAGCTCATAATATATCTATAAAATAACAGTGGCATGAGCTCATAACATGAGAGAAATCCAGTGAAATGTAATTTAAATAAGGGAGTGTTCAGTGTATGCCCCTCCCCCCTTTTACTATACCTGCTGGAGTCAGTGATGTAGTCAACCTCTCTGTCATCAAAATCTCCCTCATCACTATCTTCCACTGCCTCATCATCAGAATTGTGTTTGGCATTTCTCTTCTGGTGTTTTTTGCCCTTCTTTTTACTCTTAGAATCTATTCAACAGATTCAGATCATAAATAATCAGAGCTAATATCATGGAGCTAATATCATGGAATTGTCAAAGACTACAGTAACTGTAAACCAGCTATTATTCATGTGCAAGAAATATTCGCAAGTTTTTGCAACCTTCTTTAATTTGTTAATTTTAATCGCTGCAAACCATTTATTTTGCTTTAAATTAGTAGGGAATGTTTCCATACAGAATTAAACATTGCAGACTGATTGCAAACTAACGAATAGCAAATAAAAGATGACATAAATAATAGTTGGTTTACAGTATTTGCTTGACTAAACTGTTAATGTAGAGAATCATATGAATATACATTCAACAACAACAAAAATTTTTTTGGGCTGAAATCTTGTTTCCAGGAAATCATTTTTCCACGAAATATTGAATCATTTTGTTAAAATGCTACTCATATTTTTCTATTCTACTGTATTTTGTCAAAATTCCCTTCACCAATTAATAATAGTTATACTTTTAAACAAACAGCTTTTTGTGTATTCATTGCTAAACTTTTTGCCAAAATTAGTACAACTTCACAAATTTCAAGTAAGTCTTTGAGACAAAATGGCCTATCATCAACGCATTTTTATGTCTTATTATGGTTAATAAATTGATTGGCTTATAAAGCAAACTTTAACTGATAGGCCAGAACTATGAATAAACAGCAAGCTTATCCATATGTACTGTTTTATCCTGCAGTTACTATTTCCCTACCTCTGAACAGACTGATAGGTAATGACTAACTATGGTAGAAATATTGACAATGATGGGAGAACAGGTAAAAAACATGGTCAAGTCAGGGGATGACAAATCCCATTGCCCGATGCTCAGAGCCAGTGAATTTTAGGGGTGGCAAGTGAAATTTTATCAACCACTTGCCCACCCGTAAAGTGACTTATCAAAAATAAAATCAATATGTAAGCTAAAGATTTAAAGCTGAGCATAGGGGCTTGCATGGTTCAGTATTTGTCTTCCTCTTTTTTTGGAATTTTTATAAATACGGTATTAGTTTATGGTAGGGCAAGCAAAAAGTTCAGCTTGGTACTTGCCCTTGGACACGTGCCTTAAATATCTATTTGTCAGCCCCTGTAAGATGTATTTCATGGTAGAAGATTAAAAACAGCAGTCATGGAAATAAATGTCGGAAACAAGTTACCATTTTCATCTTCATTAAGTTTCTCTTCATCTTCTTCTTCATCATTTCCTTCATCTGAATAATTAGCCCAATCTTCTTCATCTGTTATCTTCTGCAATGGTTACCAACAGATGTATGACAAAACTGGTTCTCCAATATGACAGGTCACAGACAAGATTAAATAGTTTCAAATGTAGCAAAAAATCTTTGGTCAAGTAAAAAGGTTTTCTTACAAGGAAAACACTTGCGGAAATATGATAGGCTTAGCACTAACTGATCAGAAGTTATGTCCAAGATTAATTTTTTTCAAAACTGGGTCAACCTTACAGTAAGGATACCGAAGAAAAATGAATGTTCAACTCAATTAAACGTACAAATTCACTTTTTTCCTTCTTCTTTGATTTGGTCTTTGTTTTTATTGTATCTTCTTCATCAGGGTTTGCTTCTTCTTCCTCTTCATTCCTCACACGATTCCTCACCATCACAGAAAACAAATTCATAGTTTTGTCTCGTCTGTAACATATCAAAACTTACTTACAAATTACATACTGCATTTTTAAATGATTTATCAAACAATTAAATATTTTCATTTGATACTTTTTTAAGTTGCTGCATGATTACTCAAAGTTCACAGGGCCATGGTAAAATTCAACAAATAAAATTAATTTAAAAGTGTAGCTTGTCTCTTTGTGTTGGAAAAATCTGGGTGTCTGGTTACTCAGTGTTCAGAACTTGCCCTTCATTTGAACAAATTTGAATCCCCTTTACCCAATGATTCTTCTTATTAAATTTGATTGAAACTGGCTCAGTGATTCTTGAGAAAATGTAAAAAAGTGAAAAGTTTAGTCAAATGAATGCTGGACTGAATCCTATCAGAAAATCTCATGTGAGCTAATAGAAGCATTAATTTACCTTTGTTAGTACATTGTGTAGCCAGTAGCCTACTATACATGTACAAAGCCTTAATGAAATTGGACAAAACTGAAGGAGGAGGAGCATTAAAAAAGTGGAGATATAAATGCAGATCAAATACAGTGTCCAGAGCAAGTCCCATAATGCCCAGCCTTAAATAATGTACCGTCAGTACCTGTTTGGTCACTGATAGGCTACTAGTTTGGCTAAAAGTCCTTTATCTTGGAAATGTTGGTCACATCCAGCATCAGAAGCAGGTAAGATACTGTATATCCCTAGATACATCATCCTTATCAAGTTTGGTTTTACTAAGCTCGTATATAAAATTACTTAGGAATAAGACATGCTCCTAGAACTTTAACCAGATCATAATGACATTCATCCATAAAATGAAGTTTAGATCCAGCATTGTAAGCAAGTGTGATACTAAGCATGCATCCTAAAACGTATCATCTTTGAAAGCTTGGTCCAGGCAGGGCTTTCAGTTACTTGAGTTAACTTGGACACTTACACTGGCGTTGGTGCCAACACCAGGGGTACTGCGTAAGCCTGACTAAATCGAGATCAAAGCAAGATTAAAATTCAGCTACCTGTACATTTTCCTTGGTTATTTATTATATGAAACTATAACATATTCAAAGTGGGAATTATTGCATTATTTTACTGTTACCCATAGTGTTTGGAGACCCTCAATTTATTTCTACCTGTTGAATTCTTCCTCTGCTTCCTCTGAATTGAGGTACTTGTATTTGATGATAGGACTAAAAGTGTACCACTCCTCCACTGGAAAGGCTTCAAATGCTCCATCAGCACACTGGGTGAAGATATAGTAGGAGGTATTCTCTGTAATTGTACCCTCTTTTACACCCTTCATTCTGTAGAAAATCAAACCAATTTCATGATGTACATAACCAGAACCAGATTGTAAAGTAAATGGAGTAACCCATATTTATAAACATTTTTTAAACAAAGAGGCCCAAGAGCCTAAACTGTCACCCATGTATAATACAATAATGTTAAGGATCCATAGAATGGTTAATAATTATAAAATACATATCACTTATTCAGAAACTAAAACAAGAGGCCAATGGGCCTGGACAACTGAGAATTTTTCCTACAGAGAAATGCTACAACAGTTCTGTACTAAAAGGATTCAATAAAACAGGATGTGCTTATGAAATTTTATCTTATTAATTGAAATGTAATCAAAAAAGTAACTGAAATTACATTGTATTTTTCAGTGTAACCGAATAAATTACAATTGCGTGAAATTGAAAAAAATGTTTTTCTTTACCTTAAATTTGTAATTAATTATATTCAGTTACAATTACTTTCAGTGTAACCCCTAATTGAAATGTAATCAAAAAAGTAACTGAAATTACATTGTATTTTTCAGTGTAACCGAATAAATTACAATTGCGTGAAATTGAAAAAAATGTTTTTCTTTACCTTAAATTTGTAATTAATTATATTCAGTTACAATTACTTTCAGTGTAACCCTCTTGCAATAATCACATGTAATATTTCTTGCATTTGAATAAAAATTGGTTTACAATTGGTGCTTAATTTTTTCTAATAAGATGACTTACTTTTTCATTTCCTTGTTCTTCCCTATTTTCAGAATCCAAGGCTGTTCCTCTGGATTATATTTTTTTGACATGATGCCGTATTTTTTGCGCCTGGCCTCTTCTTTCTGCTCACGCCCATACTCACTACCGGCTCCAAATTTGGGATGTACATCTATGTCATAAGCTGACTTAAACTCCTTATAATTGTTCTCTCTTTCCATTCTAATTGGTGTCTATATAAAATCAAAATTTTGCTAAACAAAAATTACCAGTAATTCAAATTGACAATATTTGTATCTTTTTTTCTCTTCTGTTTAAATGTAAATGTATCAAGAATCATAATGAGGCAAAACACATTACTTTGAGAATTTAGGGACAACTTTGTGAGCATTTTCAATCACTCAATGCCTGATTTTCAGAACCTGGGATTGGATTACCTTAATAGTGACTTTACAATGCACTTGCTCCTAAGACATATCATTCATGCAAGTTTGGTCATTTAAAGACTTAATAGTTACTTTACTATTAACCTGCTCAAAAAACTTAAACCTGGTCACTCTTTGGTAAAATGTGGATCAAAAAATGAAATGCTACATCTGAAACCTGACTGATACAATGAAACAAGAAACACTGTCAGAAGAAGTCTTCTTCTTTGGTCAATACAGGGCACAGAAACCTGCTCCAAAAACTTTCCTTAGATGTCATGCCAAGGGTACAATATTACTTCCTCAATCTTTGTAGAGATAAGCTAACGAAAGGCCAATGGGCCACAATGCTCACCTGGGTCAATGTAATATCAGTAGATTTTTACCTTATATATATTCCAATGTAAAACTTTGAACCCCCATTGTGGCTTAACAGTATTCCTGAGGGGTCCAGACGGTACAAATTTGAGTACTACTTCCTGAGAATGTTTATTAAGCCTGTGCTATTCTTTAGAAAAAGATTTTTGAAGAAATATTCATTTATATATTCTTCTCCTTAATTTGATCCCCCAATTGTGGCCCCACCCTACCCCTTGGGTCATGATTTGAACAAACTTGCATCTACACAATGAAATGAAGGTTTAACATAAGTTTCAATTCTTGGCTTAATAGTGCTTGAGAAGTTAGTTAAGAAGAGGCCTCCCATTGATAGAGGATGTGGCTCATTATTTGAATAAACTAAATAAAAGATATTAATCTTGACAATTTTCTATAGAAAAAAAATTAAAATCATTAAAGAATATTGTTTTTTAAAGTTTAAGAAAACAATATTCAAATTCTCTGAAATCTATTATCTACAATTCATACTTGCACCAGTGTTTCCTTTTGTAACTTTTCAAAATGTCTGTCATAAAGTTTTTGATGTCATGTTGTGTATAAGCAGAAATTTTAGCAAGAATTCAATTCTGGTATGGTTTTTTAGAGTGTTGAGATTACTAAGATCAAATATTCCCACATATAAGGTTACTGGTATCTTTCAAGGCATTGCATACTGTAGATCACTATATATACAAGTAAACCATCAGGTATTTATTAGAAAGACAAAATTTACTTGATCTGTGGATTCTGTTGCATTTAATCTTTAATAATACAAATATATGCCAGAATGAATGTTTGCAAGTAGACAGACTTGCCTAATTATGCAAAAATAAAGTTCTCATGAATAAAAAGTGATTCAAAATAAAATTTAATGCCTCTTTTTTTCTAAGAAAAAATCACCTAATTTGAATCTTGCTAAAAAATTTCACTTATACGGTATTTGTCACAACAAACCTGACTTAATTTCACAAAGTCCACATCATTTCCTGTAGAAAACTTCATCATTTTATATTTCTTTTTCTGACCTCTGAAATGATATTACAGCTGTATTGTACAGTATTTCAATGTTCTCTTTCAAAATATAAACTACATGCACTTCTCTGGAAAAAAAATAGAAATAAGTCTCTTGTCTACTAAAATTCTTTTGGTCTTAAGTTAGAAATTTAAAAAAATGAGCATCAAGATTGATAAAATTTCCCCTCTAACTTTTTTTGGTTAAAATTAGATGGCAATGACTATCAAAGTTAGATCTAATACAGAAGCACTCTACAATCTGAGTTTTTTCGAACATTTTGTTCTTCAACAGATTTTTAAAAGATTCTACCATTTTTTTCACTTGAAAAATAAGCACCGGTACAATTTTTTTTTATAGATATGAAAATAATCACTTACTTTGGTACTCGAACAACAAATTCTTGTGTTGTGACGTTAGATGACCCAGGCTAAAAAAAACATACATTAAACTTGAAATTGAATAATAAGGCGTTTTTTAGGTAAACTCACTGAAAATACTTGGGACAAACATGACAAATGCAAATTGATACCCTAAATTTAGTATAGTATTCTATACCCTATATTTAGCATGTTTAGTATACTAGATAAATTGTGCAGTAAATATGTTTAAAATCAAATACATGTACATCGGATACATTTATAATATTGCAATGCACATATACATGATAACGATTGAAAAAGAATGAGTGCACTTAAGCTATGAGAGTTGGATCCCGATGTTTTGCGCAACAGCGATTTCTTTTTTACCGGTGCACAGAATTTATTCAAACTTCTCGTGAACATTTTCAAGGTTAAAATGACTTCTTTAATGCATAAAAACTTTAGGAAACATGCGTATTTAATACTGAATCAGCAGTATCACCTGCCAAAAAGCGGTAAATCTAGGGGACATACTAAAACAAGTCCCACCGGGAAAATAAGTCCCACATGAGTCCCACAGAATAATAATGAGTCCCACCTGTAAATATGATATTTTATTAATATTTAACAACATATCTTTATAGATTATCATTGTTTAGATATATTTTGAATAACATTTTGTCACAAAAATGTTTTAGAAGCCGGTAACAACGATTAGTTACAAAAACAAAGAACGATAACTCCTATATCCTCATATAACTCTATCATAGTGTTTCCTAATCCCTACAATAATTTTAACAAATTTTAACAAATATTAAAAGATATTATAATTTTATTATTAAATTAATTATATTTTAAAAATGCAAGAAGTTTTAAGATGTTTTCTAAAGATCACGTATAAACAAAGAGCAGTAACTCTTACATCTGCCTCAAGTATTAAAGTAACAAGCCATCCAAATTTTAATTTTAAAGATTTTATGAAACTTTCACAATGTTCCTTGGTTTAAATGCCTTCTGTAGCAGTTCTAACGACTAAAAAAAACTTCAACCAAAAGCAGACATTTTCAATCAATTTTTATATAAATTTAACAATTTTACAACATCAAAACTTGGGAAATTCAATGATTTTTTTCAATGCTAGTCTTGTATTTATCAAGCATATGAGAAAGAGATTTTTAATTAATATGTGCTATGTACTAGCTCAATAATCTAAAGCCATTCTTTCTTTTGAAAATTACGACTATACAGTCCTAGGAAATTTTATAGACCTACAAGTACATGTATTGTTTTAAAGATATAGAAAGTGAACTAGTTTACTCATTCATAACAATTGGATGAAATTGGAAGTGATTTATATCTGACAAAAGTGATAAACTAGTATTTCAATGATATCTTAATTTATTTGAATTACATTAAACTTTTATAATACTCTGTATTTTATAACAATTCAGTGAAATGAGGAATCAAACTGCAAAAATCAAAATTCCAGTTTACAGAGTTGAGATAGCTGTGTTATGAAAAACCTTCAGTTAATTAGAGAATTAGTACTCAGATGCATGGGCTTGTATTCAGGTATCCTGCAAATATATTTGATGAATATGATGAACTTGTGGAAAATAAACGTTTATCATTAAGTTATAACGTGTTTTAAGTTGAGTCTGTTAAAGTCCTTCTGTCGAAGATGAAAAGCACTTCCTATAATTATTAGACTGCATCTTTAATTTGTTTATTTGTTTATGGTGCAAATTACAATTCTTATAATGCACAATGTCACTTTAATAAATAGTTACTTACTTGCTTCCTTATTTAATTCACTGACATTCAATAACGCAATTGTAGGATTTCAGTACCTAAGTTATGGACTATTAAAGTTTGGCTACTGAAGTCTGTAGGCCTATATAAATTTGTTCATTAAAAAAAAAATTCTTTCAGATCAAAATTATAATTTCATCATTCAATTTCGTTTACTTTTTTTCATACATATATTCATGGTGTAAATCAAATCACTATAAAATTCCAAGTTTATTTTTAAAAAATACTCTTTTTTGACAAGTTCCATATCCAGGAGTATAACTAGCTTTAACATTTGTTTAATAATCTAAATTTTTATCTTTATTTACATGATGAATAATAAACACATTTTCTAATAAAGAAGATGGATAGATAACAGGTAGTTCTCTGCATGGTATTTGTTCTACAAATTAATACAAAACTTCAATGGTTGTGCCGATAATACTATTATTTGGAATCTTTCCATACAAGTCAAGAATTTACAATACAGATGCTGACTTAGTCTATTCTAAATCATAATCCTTATAATTTAATTTTCAAAGAATGTTTTTATTTATGAAATCAAATACGAAAATTTTTGATTAATGACATTATTTGTCATACATACATGTTATAGTAGCCGAAATTTCAATAATTCTACATCTAATTAAATATTTTATTTGAAATCAAAATGGTGTAACCTAGCCATAGCCTTGTTCAAAAGTTATTGTAATAGGTATACAAACAACAGGGAGATTGAAAGGTGTGAATAACATCCCCAGGTGTTGCGTACAGGTATACCAGAGACGTATCTCTACAGGTGTCTGTGTATATACACAATAAACATTGGGTGTCAGGAAAACTTACCAAGTTGTTGTAAAATACATAAAACCACAGTAAAAACTATTGTAGTTTGTAAAAAACAAAGTAATAATATAAAATCATTATAATAAAATAAAACGCACTTTTAGTTGTATATAATATGATTGGAAGAATATTTTCAAACGAAACTTAAAAATTGAAGTAAAACAGAAGAACAAATTAAATTCAGAAATAGCACCATATTAAATTAACTTCCTTATTAAAAAAATATTTTACAAATATCAATTTTTTTTTTTTAGAAAAAAAGTTAGCTGTCAGCAGTAATTAAACATTGTCAATATAGTTCCTGGCTATTGTTTACATTTGAACAGAGTTATCGTTCTTGACTGTGGTCTGAAAATTACAATCGTCTATTTAATACACTTAATACATTTTATCAAAACTTTTTTTGAAATATGATCATATAAATATAATATCCTTTCAAAATAATCCTTTATTATATGTATTTATTGGCTCTTTTGCTGTGGGACTCACGTAGGACTCATGTGGGACTTATTTTCTCCGTGGGACTTGTTTTAGTATCAGCGTAAATCTAGTACTCTGTTATAAATGTTAAAACCAAAAACGGACACCGATGTTTTCGTAGAATCGCGATTAAAAACAACAAAATGAAGTATGATTTTCAAAAATAAATAAAAGGAAAACATCAGTTACATGCCAGATAATTTGTATGCACAAAAACACCCACATATTTTCTTTTTTCCCCTTGTATACATGGTATAGAAGTCTTTGTCACATCAAATATTGTGCTCTACGACGTTGACATGGTTCTACCTCGGAGCCCCCTCCCCCTTTTATTAATGTTTATTTTTAAATTTGATTTACTTTTTGTTGATTGATTTTAAGTTTATTGTAAATTATACTTATCCTAGGAAAACCTACACAATAAAAAAAAACATGATCAGATTACCATTAATATTTTACGGACCATGGTTTGTCTCCAATTACAAGTTAATATTATGTTAGTAGCTTTGATAAAACAGCAATTTAACATAAATATTTTTTTTTAATTTGACAAAATATCTCTAAACTTTCACCACTGTATCAAGTGATTAGGAAAGAAGACGGTACGGTTTGAGCTTTATTAAGCCCTAAAAATTTAATGTTCTTAAAAAGTTATGAAATTGGCTTTAACACAAGTTGATTAGATTAGTATGATAAATCATTAAAGAATATGGCATGAAGAAGAGC
>PRKT01000431.1:0-29840 GCA_003671525.1 Saccostrea glomerata | reverse complement strand
GGGGGGGGGAGGGGGGGTTGGCGTATCCGGAGCCCCCCCCCTAAAATTGTCAAAGTTACCGTAAATCACAGTTTCGTCTAGAAATTAAATGTAAATATGTCTACTTGTTAGACCTCATTTTTACCGTACAAAATCTCTAGAATCCAGGAGCTTCCGGGGGCTTTGCCCCTTGAGCCCCCACCAGGGCTTTGCCCTGGACCCACCGGGGGACCAAGGCGGCCCCCAGGCCCCTTGCCTACTATTGGCGCCCCCTCTAACTTCAATTCCTGGATCCGCGCCTGGGTGGTGAATGTGCTTTCTATAAATCGAAATTGTGTGAAAATTTAAACGAACAGCGATCGATTTCATAACTTCGTACCACAAACAAATACCCAGAAAAATACCAGTCCCATTAGCATGATCACTTCCACACTGAAGTACGTCAAGGAACCTATATTTAACCCCACCCACCCCTACCCTGAGGAAATTGCTATCTTTTAGCCAGCTTCTTTAATAAAAATATTTCAAAATGGATAAAAAGAAGCAACGGGGAGGGGGGGGGGCACGAACCAGGGCAAATTGGCGCGAAAGCCTGTTTCGTAGATTCGAAACTAAAGGGTTGATATAGACGCTCAATGCTGGATTTCTCCTAGCTCTGTATGGTCATGCAAGTTTGATTTTGAGAACGTTCTCACTGTTTTGAGGGCCACTGCTAGGCCTAGTTGACGCCTTTCAATGTAAGTTTATTACTTTGCTATTAGGCCTAAGAGTAACAGAACTTTTTTATAACAGCATTGAACATCTACTACACGCAAATCTAATCGTTTGTAAAGTTATGGTACCGCTTCTGCCCGGCGCGTCGATTTACCCAAATGGACCCAAATGGAATCAAATGGACCCAAATGGAAACACAAATGGACCCAAATGGAAATCAAATGGAATATTAAATATGTATTATCGTCTTTTAATACTTATTTAAAATGATAAAAATAAATGAACTTACAGTTACAAATGGATTTTTTTTAATTATTAATCTCTTATATTGTATTTTGAATATGAAGTTTTAAGAGTATTCTTTGTACCGGCAAAATTATTTTGGGGTACGGGCGGGGGGAGGGCATGGGGGGGGTGGCTTGGCTTCCCCCCACCATCATTCCTAAGGCTATAGAAACCATCAAATACTTCAGTTTTGTATTAAATTATGTTCAATAGTTATTAAAAATAGAATTAAATCGCATTTTTAAAATAAAAAATACAATTGAAGAAAATAATTATATTAAAATATTCTCTTTTAGTTTTAATTTCATTATTTTCTATATTTTAAATAAGTAAAAACTTGAGAATACGATATGATATATATATTTAATATTCCATTTGGGTCCATTTGAGTTTCCATTTGGGTCCATTTGGGTTCCATTTGGGTCCATTTGGGTAAATCGACGCACCCCTTCTGCCAAGTATTGCCTACACTTTTGGAAAGTTTGGTGCGTACATTCACAGACCTCTGAATTTCTATCAATAAGCCGTTATATGATTGATCAGAGTGATATATATACCCCTTAATGTGTATGTCCTATGTCGAAATATTAAAACTTTGAGAGGTTATATTAACATCACTAGAATAGTAGATTTACGGTATTTAAAAAATTCCAGTCCTCGATGGACCGAATCAAAGCACAGGCACCTGACGAATGGATGGTGTACCCCCATGTCTAATGAAATTCTCAGACGCTGGTGGGGTGGGGGTGGGTTTACACCATCCATTTGTCAAGTGCCTGTGTTTCAACAGACCACCGGCACCTGTATTTTTATCAATCAGTCACTCAATGTGCCAAATATTGGAAAATAATTCTAACCCCTCTTTATATAAATACACAAGGTGTGCAATGCCATTTTGACCCCCTGGGTAGATTCAGGCATCAATTTAACACATAAATCAGATATGCCTACCTGAGCTGAAGGCTCAAGTGCATGAGCTTTTCTGATCACATTTTGTCTGTCTAGCTGTCCGTCTGACTGTAAATTTTTCACATTTTCCACTTCTTCACCAGAACCAGCGGACCAATTTCAACCAAACTTCTCACAAAGCATAATTTGGTAAAGGGGATTCAAGTTTGTTCAAATGAAGGACCATTCCCTCAAGGCTCATTCAAGGGGAGATAATTCAGTAATAATGAAAATTTGGTAGCATGTTTGATTAAAAAATCTTCTCAAGAACCACTGTACCAGGTTTTCAAGATGAAACTTATAAGGAAACATCCTCAGGTAGTGTAGATTTAAATTTGTTCAAATCATGAACCCCTGGGGTATGACCTTTTACATAGAAATACATAGGAAAATTCTTTTAAAAGTCTTTTTCTCCATGCAGAATAGCAAAGTCAAGATTGATCATATTTATATGGATACATCCTTAGGTAGCTACTAGTACAGATTCAAGTTTGTTCAAATCATGACCCCTTGGGTAGGGCGTGTCCACAATGGATAAGTTCTACATAAGGAATATATTAGAGGAAAAAAAATTCAAGAACAGCAAAGCCATGATTGGTCACATCTATATGGAAGCATCCTCAAGAAGTGTTAATTTAGATTTGATGTGATGGTTTAGTTGGACGACAGGGGGTAGGGGTTTAAAACAAATCATACCCTCTCCCCTTTAGGATTCGAGGAAAAAAAATTCAAGAACAGCAAAGCCATGATTGGTCACATCTATATGGAAGCATCCTCAAGAAGTGTTAATTTAGATTTGATGTGATGGTTTAGTTGGACGACAGGGGGTAGGGGTTTAAAACAAATCATACCCTCTCCCCTTTAGGATTTATTGGGACCATATATGGGTTTAAACTATTCAATAATAAACTCTTTTTTCCAGCAAAAGTGCTCAGGTGAGCAACGTGGCCCATGGGCCTCTTGTTTCTGAAATATATATGTAATTTTTTTAGCATGTTCAAAAAGTCACCTTTATGCTGTGATGATATTCAACCTGGAACTCTTTTGAAATTGATGCATGTAAAAATCACTCATCATATTACGTCTCTTTTAGAGACTTTATACTAAGTTTTAGGGCTATAGAAAGCAATTGATATATATATAGTTACTTCTTATATGGGAGGCCAATTATGGTCAACAAGATAATATAACAGCTAGGCTGTACCTTGGTTGACAATGGTTTTATTGGAGTGAAAATTATCAATGTTACACTCAACAACATGCAATATCTATATATTAAGATGACACTTTTTCCTCTTCTATTTCTGCAACATTTCCCCCCTAAACACCAGCTCCTGGCCTGGAAAAAAGTGGGTCTGGTAAATAAATGCAGGGCGGGACAAATAGAGACAGAATTTAGCAGGGATTGTACCATGTGAATTTGCGGAATCAAGAGCATGTAAATATATTCAAGGCATAACTGTCAAGATTTTTTTTGGTTTAATGACGATGATCAATTGATTCGCCTTCAATGCTTATGCAAATTATCACCCAAGCCACTGGATTGATCATATGAAGCCAAAATATCCTATGCTTATTCCTTAAATTATATTATAATGCCAAAGGATGTTTATCCTGAGCAATAAATAAATTACAATTGCAAAAAAAATTACAATATTAATATAATCTGCTGTATGCATTTTTCCAGTGAAAGAGAGAAATGATTTAGTCATCTGCATTATCCTCCAAAATTTCTGGCTAAGCTATTCCTCCAGTGCATGTTAATTTTTTATATATGCAGGTAAAGTTTTGGCTGGCTTGTGAATTTTTGCCTATCTTTCATAACTGAAGGTTACCTTGATCTGTTAATATTGCTTGGACTACATACTACATGTACTATTATTATGGTATTTGAAATTTGCCTGCAAAACAATGATATTTTCACTTGAGAGTTTATTGTGAAGATAATTAGCACGTCTGTCATGGTAAGATGATAAAGCTTGAGCAAAGAACTTTAAATTCACTTTTCAAGAGATTTAAAATTTAAAATTGTTAGACTATACTCTTGCCTTTTGTTTTATGCACACATTGTAATATGCCAGGTCTATATAGGTTGGTGCCCCTAACATGAATTGATTAGACTAGATGTGAATCCATACAGCAATCAATAGTTTTGCTATATTGACAGGATGGCAGACCTGGGTGTGCTGAAGTCTACCTCAGGTAGTCAGGACTTTCTGTTTGATTTTTCCACCACCCTCCAACAGATGGTGGGGGATGTCCACTTCTACTCCACCTGCCAGGAGCCTGGCTGTGATGAGAACACCTTCTGTACACCTGACACAGTCGATCAGTGTCTCGCCTTCCTCAATCAGGTACGTATTGATTTTATAGGTAAATTTGTCATTGATCAACAACAATATCATAATATTATCTGTGAAAGAGCTATTATAAATGTCCATTACTTAAACACATTAAATGTAAAAGTTAAACAAAACAACAAAGTCTGAATAGGAACAAAAGTTAGCTTTTATTGTTTAGGAAGAACAGTTTGATAAACTAGACATTGTTATCTGATAACCAGGAAATGGTACAGGTAAATAACCCCACTGTGATTTTAACAATTCCTGTACTATACAAATATTACATAACAGTGATGTACACAAACTGACAGATGGCCAGGTAATTATACATTGTGTGGGTAGAGGATGTCTCACTGGTTCTCTTTAATGATGGCAGTTCTGTTTGGTGCTGTAAAGGTATCTATAATTGCAAAAATTTATCATCTGCATCCAGTAGATAGAGCATTATATGTCTGAGACTGGTATAAAGTATGTACATTGCAAATTAAAAATATAAATGAACCTTTTAAGTCTTTTTTTTTTTAAATTTTACGCAGTATGTATATATATATAATGAAGTTTTCATTTTATTTTTGATTTCAATCATGCAAGTACTCAAATTCATATTAACTTTTAAAAAGATATGTGTCACAGTTTTAGATAAGCTCTCCTTTTTAAAGGAATTAGAAATACAAAAAATCAATTCTTTTAATTAAAATGCATTTAATTTTCAACTGTTGTGATGTGTCCTTACAATAAAAAGTCTTGCCCCAAAACATTGATTCTGCATGATTATGTGGATTAAATTCATGCAAAAATAAATTCAGTTTAAAACATAGGTATATAAAACAAATAAAACATAAAAGAATCATGATAAAATGGATCTTCCAGTGTTTGAGGTTAATTGTCATAGATATGATTTTTATGCAACCATTACCCGCTACATGCATTGACTTTTGACAAAACAGAGAACCCTAGAGAACTCAATAGACATGAGCTCCCTGGCAACTTATTTCGTGAACTGAAATTCAGAAGAAAAAAAAATGCATAATAAGACAAAAGGAACGCATAACATTTTGTATAATCTGGTTTGGTATGGGGACACACCCCCTTGACGACCAGCTTAATCATCATATCCATGCAATCCCCTCATTTCCAGTCCTCGGAATCCATGGAAAATTCCAGATTTAATAAATGTACCTTCAACTTTAATCAATTACTCGTTCTTACCTCATGTAAACAAACATCATGGCTGCTAGATCTATGTATCAGTCATTACCTCCCCTCGCTTCAAATCACTTCCGTTACTACGGTTGTATTATTGCGCGGTAAATTTGAACTTATAAAAAGCAACACCATTTTACATCAAAAGTTGTTTAATCATTTTAAAATTAAATTATAAGGAATGACTTTAATTCTTGGCCATATTATCGAGTATAATGTGGTTTGGGTCAGTTTACGCTTTTTTATAATCCGCTTCGCGGATTATAAAGCGTAAACTGACCCAAACCAGATTATACTCGAATTTGGGAAATCAACCAATGAGAGGCGAGAATACAAATAAAATTAAATTATTGTTTATTATGCCATTTTTTTTTCTTTAAAATTCTTTACAATTATATCTTAAGGCTAACAAAAAGAATTACCACAGTACATGTACTTTGTTATGGCTGACCAGATCAATTTTATAAAACAGGCTTTTGAATGTGTATACCCTCATTTTGTGGATATGATTTTTAACTAGAATTCTTTGCAAAATTTGGAAAAAAGTAGAATTTTAAAAGATGGTACAGTCTTAAAATCAATTGAGTTAGATCTCAAGTCAATTTTCAAGAAATTATGGGAAAACAAATTGTCCATACAGGCAATTATAATGCCTGTGTCTGTCTGTATGTGTAAAATGGTTAAAATTTATATATAGATCTTAGATCAAACAAGCAAAGTTCCAAGTGTAATTTTTCCATAAATAATATGTATTCAATGTCTTATGTGCACAAAGACACTATAATAAACATTTAGATAGTTGCTTTATATTTAAACCATTGTGTAAGAAAATCATTTAAATAGAAAAGTGACAATAGGAGTTTTCTAACAGGTTTATAAGATTAAAACCAGATCCATTAAAGTATGGGCCTTCCTTAAATGAGAAAAACAATAATTAACGGTTATACTGAATTTTACTCAGTGAAGTTTACAAATAATATACCAACAGCAACGCCATGTTATAATGTTGATTTTAAAGCATACCCAGGATGTGTCTTTCAAGTTAAGTTATTTTTTTTTTATGCCTTGGAGCACAGGCCTTAAGATTGCTTAGAAAAAAAAATTGAGGTGTTAAATGAAATTGAGGTATCTTTTTTACACACAATTTTTTTAAGCGATCCAAAGGCCTGTGCCTTGGAGGGTAGGATTATAGGTCACAATTTGGGGTATGAATTTGTGTGAAAGTAGGAATATACCAGGTTTCTCTGAATATTTTGATGAATAACTGAAGGGCCAAGATAAGTCAGGTAAGTGTTGTGGCCCAAGGGCCTGTTAATGATTCTCACAAATATTTTAATAAATGGTAGATACCATCATTGATTTAATTGAGTAATTAGTTAATTGTTCACATTCGGACTATAGAGTAATTCACAGCACAGCATGTAGTCTATCAAGGAGGTAGATATCATAACTCTATTTCCTATTTATTTTGATAGGAATTACTTTCCCTGGGGTTCCAAGCTTTGTCATATGACAGTCAAAGTAAAATGAGTAGCCTGATTAACCGCCTCTACCAGATCTTGTGTCTGTATCAGAACCAGTCTATCAAGGAGGTAGATATCATAACTCTATTTCCTATTTATTTTGACAGGAATTACTTTCCCTGGGGTTCCAAGCTTTGTCATATGACAGTCAAAGTAAAATGAGTAGCCTGATTAACCGCCTCTACCAGATCTTGTGTCTGTATCAGAAACATGGCCGAACAAAGGAGGAACTAGAAAATAGGTAAATCTTGTAGTCTTCATACTTATAGAGTCTTGCGTCAGAGTCATACCTAAAGTCATCACTTAGTATGGCATTTATCTATTGTGTCAGGCAACAAGGGTATAATTAAACCATGCAAGTAAAACAAAAAAAGACATTTAAAAAGACATTTTATGTGATCATAAATTTTACATTTTTTAAAAGATTTAGACAAGTTAAACTTTATTTTTAAATTTATAGATTTTTTTCTCCAAAAATGTTTGGTAGGAATAGAGAAAGAAGAAGAAGTAGTCTTTACTGCATTCTGTGTTTCAGAGTGACAGGGAACCTAAGACCTTACCGTCTTTTGAATAATACTAGCCATCAAGCTTAATTATGAACTGTTTTCAAAGATCATAAAACCCATTTGAGATTTTTTTTAAAAAGATATGAATTAAAATAGATAAGACATTGAACTGTGCTAGAAACTAGCAATTTTTTAATTAAAAAGGACAATCTAAAAAAAAAACAACAAAAGAATGTAATTTTCAAAAATAGCATAAATATGATCTGGCATTGTATACATATATCTTTGAAATATACGAAAGCATCAATTTCATTGTACATTCATTAGTAAATACATTATGAAAGAAATTCATGTTTTATAAACAAAACTTTGCAGATTGCTACGTGTCAACAGTGAATGTGAAAATTACCAAAATGTAATCGCAAGGTTGAAAACAGAAAAGGAGAAACTTGTGAGAGAAATAAGTGTAGAGCAGGAGAAAAGCCGGCAACTGATGGTCAAACACAAGACGTCCACAACAAAACTCAAGTCCGAGAAAGAGGAGGTAAAAAAAAACGGCTAAAGGAGGGAAATGTAACTTAGGTTAGAAAATCATGGTTAAATTAATATTATATTTGATTCTGATTTGTTATAGGTGAAGAGACTTACAAGCGTTGTGAAGGACAGAGATACACAATACAAACATGACGTAAAAAAGAAGGAGAGAGAATGCAATAAACTGAAGGAGAGAATCCATCAGTTACTGGCTGATAAGACGCCTAATCGGAGAGTAGGTAAGAATAGCAACCACCCCTACCCCCAACCCCCCATATCATGTTATATGTATATAGATATATCTGACCTTTGTTACATTTTTTTTAGGTTTAGATATTGCCTGCTCCTTACACAGTTCTGATGGCAGAAGAAGTACATGGAAAACAACCTCCAACAAGTATGTGGCTAATACAGAGCTCCAAATCAACAGGAGATTCATTTACCATCAAAGCATTGTCTGTGCTTAATTTTTTCAGTGTAACGTTATATATATGAAGATTTTAAGAAAAATTTTTCTATGATCTGTAATCTTTATAAAGATTACATTAATTTTGACACCTTTCAAATGAACCCTTTTAGACAAGATGAAATGTATCAGCAACTGATCTCAATGTATGAGGAGAAACAGAAGAAACTATTGGTTGAGAACACAGAATTAAGGATCAGTCTAAAACATGTTTACAAAGACGTCAGTAATGCACTGGGCCTTCATGATCACCTTATCACTACAAAGGTTTTTATTTTAGCCATCTTTGTTCTTAATTGTCTTCATACGTTTACATTTTTTCTGGTCTTTTCTGATTCTGATTTAACCTAAATCATAACTTGATTAAAACATTAAAGAAACTTCCTATTGAATATCTCTTTATTTTTGTTGTGTAGAGTACTCCTTCACAGGACGTAGAGTCAGGTTCCAGTGAAGAAGAGTTCACGACCTACCCCTCAGCTTGTAGTTATAGGACTCAGGACTCTGATGGTCAGTTTTACAACCAATAAATAGCTGTAGGACAATTTACCCATCATTTTCTGATGTGAAACATGCATACTCTAGCAGTAACATTTATCAAAAGAGTAAACCAATTAATAGAAACAGGCATGTTTTACCAGTTGCAAACAATTATTTCCTAATTCACATAGATATAACCTGTGACAAGACCTTAATTTTCAAATAATCTAATTTTTAATCAAAGACCTTGAAGTTTGACCTTCATTTTAAAAAATTATCCTTAAAAAAATTTCATAGAACAAGTACACCTAGAGGATAGAAAATGGTCCTTTTTTTTGGTGCTTTTAAAATTTAGAAATATCCAGAACTATTTCTTCTTATCATAGATTTTTTAGTGGGTGATTGAAAAAATCTTCTTGCAAATAATGAAAAGGAAGTAACTTTTAGAGCTTGCTGTCCAAATACAACCATTAAGCTTTAGTGCAAAATATGCATTAATATACATGTATTTTCTATAAGAAGTAAGGGGGAGAGGAAGAAAATTTAATGTCAGGAATTTTTGGAGGGTGGGGTGTTATCTATCCATGAATTATTATAATCATTTGATATGATTCTATTTCAGGGTACTTTCAAATGCCTTATGACATGATTAAGGAAACATTAGAGACCATGTTCAAAGAAAGATCAAGGAAATTGAAAGAAAGGAGGAAAAGAAAGCTGCCAAGTGAGTGAGAAAATACAAGATCTCCCACTGTTTGTAATACTGTAGAAGTACTTTTTTTCCGCGTGGTATTAATTAACGCTATGTACGCTGTCACAAATTTTTCGTGGAAATTTGTCCCATCGAACTTAATATTAATATAAGGCATATATATTAAGATATCCGCGTAATTTTCTACCAGAGGATTTAACAGAAATAGAGATTCCGCAGAATTATAACCTCGTGGAAAAAAGTACGTCTACAGTATTCTATCCAATGAGTTGAGTGCTTCTATCCCTGGACCTTAGCGAGGGGAAAAAAAAACATGGTTCCTTGGATGAAAAATTAATCTAACCACAATCGATGGGAAATTAATGTTATTAAATGTGTTACATATATCTATTTCATATTTTTCACTATTTTTTATATAATGAAAGAAAATCCACAATATTTGATCAGATTGGTAAAAAAAACATTTGACATTACAGCTGTGGATATGACAAGGATATCCTATGAGCTATATCCTCTGTGTAGAGGCGAAAACTTTCGATATCAAAAAAGTTTTGTATAATTTAAAGTCTATAATTCCTATATATCACTGAGAGACTTAGCAAGACTTTTCAGGATCTCTTTGTGAGGTGGTTAAGCCTAAGGAAATACATCTGATAAAAGGGAACTGGAAACTAGATTGTCTGTCTTAACTTAAGGTTTATCTCTACAAGTTTTTAAAATAAGTTTCTGGAGCAGATTTCTTTTCAAGTACTTCTGTGCCCTCCATTAATCAGAGATCCATGTAAGATGTTCAAGTGTGTTTCATTGTATGAGTCCAGGTTTCAATTCCTGCAATTTTTGCTAAAGAATGACCAGATTAAAGTTTTTTGCAGTAGATTTCATTTCCAAGTGACCTTGAACCACATATTGACCAAACTTGCATGGATAATACATCTAAGGATGTACCTAACCAAGCTTGCTTTGGATGCTGGATCTGACTTACATTTTCTGAATGATGAGTGACTCAAGCTAGTGTTTTTGGAGCAGGTTCGTTCTAAAGTAATTATTTTCATGGATGATATGTTTAAGAATGCACAATACTGGACTTGCTTTGGATGCTTAATTTGACCTATATTTTTCAGATGAGTGAAGAGGTTAGTTTTTGGAGGAGTTTCTTTCTAAAGTGACTATAAGCCCTATGTTAACCAGTTTTTCACCAATGATACATAAATTGATGCACGCTACTAGATAATTAGTTTAGTGTGGGACTTTGTCTTACTTAAAGTTGAGTTGATCGAGTCCTATAGTCTCTGAGTACCTACGCTTCATTAAAATGACAGTTTAAAAGGGAGGTCAACATTACCCCAACATCGCCAAAAATTTCAACTCCTTACCTGTCCACTACATTATGTCAAATTTTCGACTGATCATTACCACTACATTTTATTCAACATGTTAAAATGACAGTTGAAAAGAGAGGTCAACATAACCCGATCATCACCAAAAATTTCAACTGATAACCACTATATTATATCAAATTTTCAACTGATCATTATTGCTACATTTTTTTGTCCGAAAAACAACTCATTTTCCAGTACATATTGAATCAGCTGAAAATAACCTATTATCGATACATACATTGAACTTGCCAAGTACATGTAATGTACGGAATATGAGTTCCAATCAACAGAATTCACTCACTATGTAGTGAAGTAAATTTCAATTTGAATTCTAATCAGAAGAATGTGAAGACTGTGGATTTTATCTGAGATCAGTGCTTGATTTTATTTTTAATTTTTTAAAAGTGTTTTTTCAAATAAAATAGAATTTGAATATAAATTTCAAAATAAAAATCCCATCCTGCTCAAAGTCTTTCACCTCCTAATGGTGAGAAGGATAAACAGGACTTGTACGTGTATATGAAGTACATGTACTTTAAATCAGTCTACACACATAAGAGGCTGGTTAACAATAATGGCATTGTAGTGGTAACTAGGATGGGTATCGCTAAAAATTTCGTATCGCGATATATCACTCTTTTTTCCCAAAATATCATGATAATGTCATGACATTTTTACGAGCAATTTTACCAATGATTTTAACTGAACAATCATTATTTTTCTTTAAAATATGCTAGAAAAACAAAAGTTGACTTTTTTGAAATTTTCATGTTAATAAAAGTCATCATGTTTGGGTGGTGAGATGCCATTCTTTTCACATTTTACATTTTTTAGACTTTCTGTAATTGTAATTTGAAAGATTGAACAAATAAATAGATAATTTCTGGACTTTATAATATGTACATGTACCTAAATACCGGTATCACGCAACAATAAATCATGATATGCTGGTGTACCAATAAAATCTCACATCCCTAGTGGTAATGTATACTTTTATATGTAGCGTTAATGTAAAGTTTTTTCGTAGCGGTAATGACTATGTAGCAGTAATGAAAATTTTGAAAATGTAGCGGTAATGATTTGAGTTTTAACAAAATATTAAGTCAAGATGCATCATATTTTTCCAAGGGGTAGTTATAAAGTAATTCATTTCCCATTGAATACACCAATGGTCTACAGTTTTTGTTTAGGAAGAGGATTTGATCGGCAAGAAAAGACAAGTGAAAGAGAAAAAATCTTTCAGAGAAATGCCGTTTTGGATCGTTAGTAGTAATATATTATTTTACACATTGGTTACTTTTCTGGTAAGGCCTAAACGCTAAATTTTCTTTGCACAGCTGTCTTTCAAATTTTTTGAATCTTCAGTTATTTTCTAAATAATAACTTTTAAAGCAGGGAAGTGGCATTTCTGTGCATGTTCAATTTTAATAGCGCATACTAACTAAAATATAGAAAAATAGATCATTGAAAAATATTCATTGAAAATGAATCATGGAAGTCATCCAAAATTTAAGGGCCTTGATAAGTGAGTACAGATATGTACGAGGTGACTGGTCAAAGTAATTACTCTATATACACAGCCACTGGTAATAACAAGTAGTTACTGCTGTAGGTGACGGCAAAATAATATCTGTTTAAATATGGATAGACTATACCGGTATTTAGTAGTTTTTTGTTTTTTTTTGGATAAGTTTTTGATGAAAAAAAATGCACTTTGAAATATGAAAAAATATATATATCTAAGAAACTAAGTATCAGTCTAGGCATTCAATATTTGGATGTTTGATCATGATACTCATTAACCAGGTACTTGTTGACATTGATAAAATATATTATGTGTGTGTTTGCTCAATTATTTTTAGGTCCTAACAAACCTGCCAGATCTTGTCCCCCTAAACAGTCACCAAACAAGCATTGTGACTTGGAGCAGCTTAACAGGGAAATGGAGACCTTGAAGAAGCAGATTAAGACATATGAAGATCAGATAGAGAAACATAAAAGGGAGAAAGAGAATTATAAAGAGGTCATACAACAACAGGAGGACATGATTCAGGTCAGGCTTATTATACATAATGCAAATAAGATTTATAAAAAAGATTAAAAAAAATTTCCAGAAGTGGACTCCAGGTTAGAATTGGCTAAGTATTAGGAGCAAATTTTACAAAATACATGAAAGACTTTAAACTCCATGAAAAAGATAAAAATTTTGTGAAACTTTGAGGCTTAATGTAGATTCTAAAAGCTTTAAATCAAGGCCCCTGGGGATAGTGGCTGGTAACAATAGGGGATCAAAGTTTGACATTAAAATATAAGAAAAAAATTTGAAAGGATCATTAATCAGCAAACATTCCCAAAGATTTGTAAATTTTTTTTTTTCTTCCAGAAATTGGCCCAAGTTTTAGAGTTGGCTAAAATTAGGAGCAAATTTTACAAAATGTAGAGCTGTTTACTCTTACGATTTTGCCGTATTTTTTACGGATTTATAATCCAAAATACGTCTCACGTTTTGCTGTTATTAAAATACGGAAATACGTTTGTTTGGGATAGAGCAGTTAGTTTTCATTATGATCTGTTGAAATATGGCAGATAGAATGCTGACTCGGCTTAAATCAACAACAATCATTGACAATCAATTATAATGATCTGGTCGCTCGCATGGCGCATTGGTTTGAGTGTCTGCGCAGGAAGGACTTGCTCCTTACATTGAGGGTTCGAATCCTACTTGTGCGACCTGGAGACTGGTCCTTCAGATCAGATCATGTAATCCGCAGTAGGTGCTGGCACGAAACAGACTCTTCCCTGCTCGATGGCCTTGAGTGCAGAGTTAAGGACAAAATTTGCAGCTCTCCACCGGCAGGTGGTTAAAAAATTCTTGAGAGAGACATTATACAATCAATCAATCATCGTTATGATCTGTCTCAGTTTACGTCTTTTAATCAGTATAAAAGAAAAAAAAGATTTAAAGCACATCAGTGATTTCAATTTGCCAAAAATGTTGTGGTTTAAAATGACAAAGAACATGTTATTTAACCATATTTTAGTTATCAAAAAAGCAGTTGTGTTATATATGTAAAATCAATGGAAAGCGAAATCACAGATAAATCTAATAAAAAATACTGAGAGGTGACGATAAGGGTAAACAGGTCTGAAAATGCATGAAATGTTTTTCTTCTCAATACCTGCAAGGCCATGATAGCCATACTGATTTTGAAAATTCCCTATATTGTATTGGGGATCAAAGGCCTCCTAAAGTTAATAAATATGGTTCAATTTTTTTGTTGAAAAATAAAATACGATGAAGAAAGTTACAGAGGTGACATTAGGATTTAGATTTCTTGGTTGCTCTTTATTAAAATGAAAGCCTGTAAAATGATTGTGCAAAAAAAAAAAAAATCCTGCAAAAGCAGTGATTTTTTTTCCCACATAACTAAAAGAAATTTCAATCCTTAGTACTTCACAGTTCTTTCAGTCTTTTGATTTCTTTACAGAATTCCATTCAAATGCACAAGCACCAGAACTCAACAGAGCATATTTTGGATGACTCCAAGGTCGAACAGGAATGTGAGAGTCTTTTAGAGCAGAAGAGATTATTTCATGAAGAGAAAAACCACTTCACAGAGGAGAGGAAACAGTTTACAGAGGCAGCAATTAAACTGGGTAAAGAGGTATGTGTAGGTCAGGGAGATAAATATTAACTCACTCAAGTTACTCAATTTATCGTATACTTTATAATGTGTCAGTCCTGTTACAGGCATATTAGACTTTTTATAGGGAATCAGTCTTGTTTTATATAGTGAAAATCAGCAGATATGTAATAATTTTCTCTTAACTAACCACCTGTGTTCTACTTTAGAGAAGAGCCTTAGAGGAAGAAAAGACAGCCATTTTAAAGAATCAATTTCTTCAGATATCACCCTTCAGATCTCCCTCAGACAAGTCTACACCTCATAAAGGTAGGTTCGTCTGAATCGGTACACTTCTTAAATGTAGATTCATCTGAATCAGTACAGCTCATAAAGGTAGGTTCATCTCAATCAGTTCACCTCATAAAGGTAGCTTCATCTGAATCAGTTCACCTCTTAAATGTATGTTCATCTCAATCAGTTCACCTCATAAAGGTAGGTTCATCTGAATCAGTACAGCTCATAAAGATAGGTTCATTTGAATCAGTACACCTCATAAACATACACTGTAGGTTCATCTGTATCAGTCCACTTCATAAATGAAGGTTCATCTGAATCAGTTCACCTCATACAAGTAGGTTTATCCGAATCAGTACACCTCCCACAGGTATTTCTGTTGTTATAAGTTTTGACATGTATTGTTCCATAATGTCTACCTGAACTCCTCAAGCACTGAAATGATGCAGAATTTCCTGTCATACATGGGCTGATTCATGTGTCTATTCTCAAACATTCAAATAGAAATAAATAAGTGATAAAGAAAAAAAAAGTTAGATTGATTGGTGAATAGATTGCAGTCACTAATTTTTTTTACCACTATACCACTTTTACACACTACTGGTCTTTTGTATGATTTCAGTGGATTCCATTCGCCTCCTTCCGTCCACCCCCCAGTTTTCACCTGCTTATCCAGGACAACCAAAGACTCCCTCCACCGTAGAACTCTTCAGATTCCTGGGAATTACCCCCAAGGAGCAATTCTTGTAAGTGATGCATGCATTATAAATATCAGTTTTCCTCTGGGTTCTGTTTTACAAAAGATTTTATAACTTAATTTAAATATTTTAAATCATTCTAACATCAATTTCTTTATAATATTGCGAGATTGTGCTTCATTAACAGACTAAATTTACATTTACATTTACATCTTTTATCAAAATAAGAATAGAATAAAGTGTAAAAGTAGGTTTTGCATCTCTTATCTAAAGATTTCATTGCTATGACAAACTCTGTATTTTTTTTTCTTCCAGACATGACAAAAACTCTTCATTAAGTGACTCCAGTGAACTGAAGAGATCCCACAGCTATGAGTGCCTTAATAATAACACCACACTGACCACATCTAACAACAGTGGGGACCTTTCTGTATTCTCTGAGAATAAGTTGGGTGTAGTCAAGAAATCACTATTCCAGCATCCCTCCTGTACACAAAGTGATGATGATCCAGGAATTTAACAGAAATTTGTTGTGTGTCGGAGCTGATTATTTGAAATGTGTTCTTTTTCTTTTTTTTTTTTTTTTGTAATGAACTTTTGTGAGGGCTATTTATTTTTCATGACTTCAGCAAATGCATAAGGATTGGATCATACAGCCAAATGAAAATATGTGTTGGGTTTATTTTTTACTCAAATGAGCTTTTCTGATAATGTTTCATCCATCTGTCTGCTGTAAACTTTTAACACTTAAATTTTTTCAAGAATGTCTAATTTCAACTTAAATTGTTTCACACCACCCAAAAGGGTATTCAAATTTCTTCATATGAAAGACATCCCCCTTTTTCAAGGGGAGATTATTAAGAAATACGGTGGAATTATCAATGTTCAATGATTTTGTGGGTCACCCTTATCCATGAATTAACATTGCCGTATACAATTATTTTGTCAAAATATTTTTTCATGGAATCTTCTGTATATACGAGTTATCTTCAAATTATGTCCATGAATCAAGAAAATGTTGTGCATTGACCAAACAAATAAAATTGTTTCCACAGTAGTGATATAATGATGGGGCCATCTAAAAAATATTACAAAAACCTATGGGGTCAGAAAAGATGAAAATATTGTTTTAGAACATTCTCAGCTTCTTTCCAATTCAGATGGTCAATAGTTTAGACTTTACATTCATGGTTTATATATGAGACTTTACTTTGTCTTTGACTAATGACTATTGTGACCAATGATGCTTTTGTTTTTTGAAATCAGCTATGTTCCGTTTGAAAGAAGTTTCAAATTATTTTTATTTTTATTTTGTCGCCACCCAATGGACATTTTGGTTGAAAAAATCCGTAAACCTAAAGATAAAATAACTTTGGCCTAAGGAATATTACTACATAATTAAGGGAAGTTTATGATTGAAAAGTTGAAGTCATCACGATTATCAAAAGACTTTGTTGTTAGGTTACCATGAACAAAATTTTCTAGTAAAATATTCGAAAACAAACTGTGTCAGATTCTGCAGTATCTTTTTTTCAAGTTCACTGGGATGTATCATGTAACATTTGAATAGAATTGATAATACGTCATCTATACATCTAAATGTCAAGGTGAAGGCCGCAGCATATTTCTTCTTACGTATAAGCTTTTGATTAAATTCTGCTGCATATGAATACAAAAATAGGTCTGCTAATAACGGGGTGCAATTGGTACCCATGGACATTCCAGCCATTTTCAAAAAGATATGGTCTCCAAAAATCACATTAAAGATAAATATTGACATTGCAAAAATGTTAAGATTATCACAGTTCCTATTGAACATCTCTCGCCATCAAGGGTGTACATGAAGAGGTTAGGTGTATAAACCATCCGAGTAACCGGGTACTCGATCAGAGAGTAACTGGTGACTAAAATCGTCAAGTTTCACAACACTAATGATTTCAATGGAAATTTTTAGGACGAGCTATGCATTAATGTCACAGTGGATGCTGCAACTAGGAAAGAAATCAATGGGTCCGGTGGAGGGGTATGTTTCACAACCTGATTTTCCAGCCAAACACAGTGCGGGAAATGTTTACGGTAGAAGATCCAGAATGATGATCAATTCAGATGGCGCGCCTAGTCCCTATAACCCAGATGCCGCCCAGCTGGCAGCGGTAAGTCACTACAAGGGTTCGCGCTGGATAGGGTCTTAACATTACAACTGTAACACATTTAGCTAAGATCATAAGATAATTATGCATAATCGAACATTCAGAGGCATTTTCCTTTTTAACATTTTTGAATGGTTGGTATTGGGGCTTTCATATTTCACAAGTGTCTTTCTTGTGACAAGACCTTTCTTTGGGAACCAATATCTTTGACCTTATCCTTTGGCCTTCTTCAACCTTCATCAAAATAGCAATTTGATGGATTATGGATAGAAAGACCTTAAAGACTGATATTTATTTGTAATTTTAGATGGATGAATCTATCCCTCCACATCTACGCTATTCCACAAACAACGGATATGATGATTTCCACAAATCGTACCAGCAAATCAGTCAACAGTTTCCCAACAAGCATTTCCCAGTCTTCGGTCCGCCAAAGTAGGCCTTTCTAAAAGTTTGCTCTCAATCATTCAAATACAATCTGTTTCATCTAAAAAATTATATTTCAAACCTTTTTTCAAACAGACTTAGACATGGCAGAGCAGGCGGGTCTTGGCGACACGTTAAGGAAGTGTTACAAGCCGGAGGGCGACGTATTGTGTTTGTAGATGGTAGGTTTCTATATTGGTATGCAATGTGTAACTGCATGCATGTCCGTAATAAACTAAGTCAGGGCGACATACATGCATTGTTATTGCTAGACCAATAATGTTCTCGCTGATGTCATGGGCCATCCTTTATGAAACCTCATAATAATTACAGTCACCCATTTTTTGAGTCCGAAATATCAAAATCGTTAAAAAGGCCAAGAAGACGTCAGATATTTCGGACTAACTATTTTTATGCTTCCCACATTTTCAAAAATTCTACCGTTTCCTTGATAAAAGACTATATGCAACGGTTTCCATTTCATTTTCTTGGTAACTGCTTATATCCAGTCTTTTTTAACCTTTTTTGACCAAAGTGGGTAATTTGGTTATATGACCTAGTGAATAATTATACTATTTTCATGATAGGTCAAATTGCTTATGAGGATAGCATAAAAATTGATGAAGTACCCGGTGGTCATTTAATGAAACCGGAAGGCCGCCAAAGACGACCTCTAAGTAGAAGGTTGTCCGTGTCACAAAACCGAGATGGCAGACCAGATGGTAAGAGATGCTGATTTCGATTTTTTTCTTCACTTTTTTTTCCACAACAGAGAAATAAGGCCAACGTAAATTAAGCAGGTCTTTGATCACTGTGAGTGTTACTTGTTACACATATACTTTCTTTAAAATCTGAAGACTAAATATTGGCTGAAAACAAATCGACACATTCCTTCTTTGTTTCACTAGTTCTTCCAGCAATAGAACAACCCGCCATCATGGACTAAGGGGTAATTACACCAAATTTGAACTTGATTTCTTACATTTTGAAACATGGTGATAAACTAACTCCGATTGCTGCCACGGTATGACCCTAGTCCTGTGTGTATGTGGGTTGCCTCCCTTCACAAACTGAACTAGCTCTGAATGTCTGCATGAGATACGATGTACCAGTATGTGTGCGTACTAGTAATATGTGTTCAGTCGGATTGTTTCCGGTTACTAATCTAAGTGTTTGTTTAACAATTTTATGCAAAACCAAATTAACATTGACTTTCCCTTATGTAAATATTCTATATTAAATTGATTGATTGGTTGTATGTTGATTAACGTCCCTCATGATTTTTTCACTCATATGGAGACGCCACCACTTGCCGGCGAAGAGCTGTAAATTTTTTCCTATGCTAGCAGTGAGGGATATTTTTTTGTGTCAGCACCTACTGCGACACAGGACCTCGATTTATACGGTCTCATCCGAAGGACCTGTCTCCACGTCCCACAGTGGGATTTGAACCGGTGACGTAAGGATAAACATATATTACTTTGCGACTCTAGAGCAGACGCTTTTTCCACTACGCCACGCGGGCGACTCCTATATTGGAAGTATTTACTTTAAAAATTATTAAGCTTCATTTCTACATTAAGAAATGAGATAGAGTAAAGCTTATAGTGAGTAGTGCACTTCGATAGCAAACAAAACGAAATTAATAATCATCAAATTTTAGAACACTTTTAAAAATTGGTTTTTAAAAGTTCATAGGACACAATGCTCACCTGAATACCCTTAACCTTAATCAGATTTGATTACAGTTTGATTAACGCGCATTGTTTATCGAACACGTTTGCTGCGTTTTTGCTGTGTGATTGAGTGGTTATGTGGCAATTATATTTTTTGCATTTCCCACATGTTTTCGGTTAAATTTCATGGCATGACCTAAAAATGACCATTCATTGACAAATCTGTCTTCTATTAGATATACCGATGCGTTTTAAGGTCTTTCGTCTTCAACTGCCAAAACTTTGATTGAATTGTGAAATAATTCACACAACATATAGCATCTGGCTTAAAACATGAATCAAATTCAATAACTGGAAAGTTGTTGCATAATGCTCAGGTGACCTATAAGGCCCGTGGGCCTCTTGTTGTTTTGATATTAAGTGTTATCACTTTTGATGTAAATTTATGTATTGGGTGTCAATTCTGTGTGGAATGCATGGAATATCACTTTTTGCTACAAAGGGTTGGGGATTGTCAGAGTTTTAAAGGGCACTTTATTAAGATGACTGACATAATATGTTTTTTGCATATTTATATAAACAATTGTACTTGTGTGTTCAGCAAAGATTTTTAACATTTTCTTCTCAAAATTTACTGTACCTTCTTCACACAAACTTGAAATATTTTTGAGTAAGGGGTGAGGGATTAAATTATTTAAATTTATCAATGGAAAAGTGAGTGTTGAAATGTGAGTCACACTGCAATGTCAAATTCATTGTCTAGTGAATATTGATATATAGCAAAATCATTTTCTGACTTGTAACTTTTAAAATATTTACATTTCCAATATCTTTGTCCGAGATAAAATTACAAATTTTAAAAATACTTTTTTTTCTACATAAATCAGCTGGTTCATCAATAGGCATGGTTTAAAATAATTATGTGCAGGGCAGGACAAATAAGACAGAAGCAGGGCTTGTAGCACGTTAATTTGCGGAATTGAGAGCATGTAAATATAAAGAATAACCTTCGGCGTTTATGCAAATTATCACACAAGCCACTCGATTGATCACATAATGAAACTAAAAAATTAGACAGTTATTCCTTAAATTAGTTGAAGGTCAATAGGGGTCTCATTACATGTTCATTTGGCAGAGAGAAAAAAGTGCAATATATGTGATATCTATAGTTAATAGATTTAAGCTTTTGCTTTTTCTTCTTTTTATTTATTCTTTATTAAAATAAAATAGACAATTCAGAAGATATTTGCTGATATATAAATAAGTGCTCAGTAAGCATTGCTGTGCTCTGCAGTAGAGGAAATACTTGGGAAATAGGCGAGGCTTGGACAAGGAACAAAGTTAAATACTATTTTCTTTAAATATATACCGGTATTGCCCTGATATGAATAAATGATTTTAATATATTATACCTTTTCCCTTCTTCTAGAGCAAGAAGGGAAAATAATGAAAAATAGCCATACCTCAGTAACTACAGTCAAGGTATCTTAGAATAAAAGATTTTTCCATAAGTTATTGATTGCAGCAGTATAACTTATTCATTGCATTAATTAACAATTATGTGAAAGTTACCAAAAGGCTTCTTATGCCCCCATAATCAAAGATTATACTGATATAGTGGTATACCCTATTTATATGTAATAAAAATATATTCATATGTATACTGATATAAAAACTGTAGAATTAACCTTTACAAAACAAATGGTTAGGTTAAGTTTTAGAAAAGTAGGTCAAACTACAAGGTCATGTTCAAGAGGTTAAAATGTTGGTACCAAAAGATAGGTCTTTGCACAAGAAATACACATGAAGTATGGAAATCAAATATGAAATTGAAGGTTTGAAAAAGAGCTCAATAGCAAAAATTGTCTATGCTTTCATGTTTCATATTCCTTGTGATGGGACCATCAGTTTTGATCTCTTGAACTTATAGTTTGATTTTTACTTTTGAAATCCTTTAACCTTGCCCATAACTTCAAAACATTTTAGAACTTTCATATTTCGAATAGGTACATTCCTTGTGACAAGGCCTTTCTTTGGTACCAATACTTTGACCCTTAAGTTGCATTTACTTTTAAAAACTTAACCTTGGCCATTACTGATGTTTCACAATGGCATGCATCTATATATAAGGCAAAAACATCTACATCAATGATATTATCATTATAATTTTATGATAATTGGAAGTATATACCAGTACATTTCAGTGTATCAGACTACCTCTATGGAAACATATCAAATAACATATCATGTTGATGAGGATTTTATCATTAGTGCATTCTCTTGTATTGCATTGGTGCCTTGTTATTTTCAATTCTTATACAATAGTATCTTGTATGTTTTTTAACACTTCTCTTTTTTGAAAAATTAAAAGTTTGTATTTCCAAAATGTTTTCTTTTATTTATTTTCCTAAGTTGGAGGTGATATAGTAACACAGTTCTGTGTTTGTTTGTTTGTGGATGCATGATTTAGTGCTAAGCCATGAAGAACTGTAACTCCCTAAAAAATCATTGACAGACAGGAGAGCTTCAAAGCCACCCCTTGAAAAAAGTGTAAATTAATTGTGCACAAAAAAGTGCACTTTTTTTTTATTTACTTCTATTTTTCAAACTGCCATCTCAAAATATTACTTACAATCATGTGTTCCTAACTCCTTCTTTTACTATTTCCACAACAAAACATTCCTAAAAACCATTGTAAATAGCCCTCATGTGCGTAAAATGGAGACCAGTGAAAATTTTTATTTACATGCCATTTTGAGCATGGAACAATTTAAGTATGAGAGTAGTTTTAGAATAGAGGTCAAAAGAATATTATGAAATTAAGCTTTTGTACAGTTGAGGAAAGAATTTGGAGAAATTTCATTATTCTAAATCTAAAATTGGTGCACAATAGATATACGTTTTTTTCTAAGGCACTGTAGTACCCTGGTCATCCATCCCATTTTTTTCAGACCAGCGAGCTACAGATCTGCAGCTAGTAAGTGAAATGGAAGTAATGTGCTCTTTGCTATGCACTTCTTGTTATTGATCATGTAATCTGTTTGTCTTTCTAAGCCGGTTTTATTAAAATATATCATTTTCGACTGATCAGGTCGAAAACGATATACTAGTATTTAAAAACGGCTGATAGAGACAAGGAGATTACATTATCAATAACAAGTAATGCTTATTACACTACCAACATAGGAAAAGGGTGTGTCAACCCCAGTCCAAAAAGAAAAAAATGAAGCCCCCAAGTGCCTGTGGTTTTTCCGTTTGCCGGAAAATGTTACAGGGTACACGGCGGGGTGACCGCTCGACGGAGGAATTAGGATGTTAACTCCTCCGTGGCACCTGATTCCATTCCTGTTGTACTAGAAATCCGTTTATGTATTTTACTGATTTGTATTTTTTTAAATATATATATAAAATGGTCTTTTGAGCGTGAATACTGCAACAAAATATATAATTCTAATAAATAACGACTGCATGCCGACATGCATGGTAAATGTCAATAAAGTGAATTGAATAATCCTGATAAATTATAACAAACTAATCCTCAGAATTCTGATAGTTTTATTTACGAATGTTCAAATATAAAATGAAATAAAAATCAACAAACAATGGGTAATACTGGTAGTGGTAATACAACAGTGTCATTATAAATAGTCGATTGTACAATATAATAATAATTATCGAATCACGGCCCAGTTAACTTGTTCCATTCCTTTCTTCTTTTCAAGACCATGTATTGATCCTGGAAATTTTTAAAAGAAATCTTTAGGAAATTTAACATTCAAAAAAGACAATAATGACCATAATAATTATAAATAAATATCTATATTTATCTGTATATTATGAGGGAGACTAATTAACAGATATATGGAAGATTACTTAATGTCATTTTCAAACCTTATTTCATTTTTTTTTTCGCATTCAGCAAATGACAGTCACAGAAGGCAAATTTAAATGGGCTAACTCGCCCAGTATGTCGATTACATACTGTAAACCAACTTTTATTCGCGTGCGAGAAATTTCCGCGAGGTTCGCGAGAGCATCATCATAGCGAATATTTCTCGTCGCGAACTGGTTCTTAACATCTCTTTTTCTATTAACAACAGATCCAAAAAGGCTTGATCGCGAAAATTAATCGTTGCGAAGTAGTTTATCCCCGGTTAATCGCGAAATGAAGTCGCCGCGAATAAAAGTTGTGTTGTAATCCCCAACTGCTTTATCATCATTTATCTTTTGTTAGTTGCCACTATCAATTTTGAATTTCTTCTTGCATTACTTGTATGCCCTGATAGGCCCCAAATTGGTATTAATAAATCTTATCTTATCTATGTTACGTCATAGGTAAGAATATAATGGCAACCTAAAATACGTGTCGAATATAACAGTAAAAATAGGAGGTGCACAATGGCAATATGTAATAAAGATTCCATGAAAGTTTCATTCAATTTCACTCAGTAGTATAAGAGGAGTTGCGGATAAGAGATGGGTACCCCAAAGCGTAAGAGACGGACGGACATAACGATTACTATCTACCCTCCCAATTTTCAAGCGGGGGGTATAACAATTGCACATAATGCTGTCTCAAGTTTGTTTAATTATGCGCCCACTGAATTTTTTGTGGGGGGGGGGGTCTCAGATTATACGGGAAAATTTATTAACAAGAAATGAATGCATGACTTTTTAGAATTTTTTATTTGGAAAAGGAGCATGGTTATTTATTTAATATGCAAGTAGTATCTATTAGTATATAAGGACCACGATAAGGATTAGAGTTTTACATGAAAAGACATGTATATATAGGCAATGGTTAAAATCTTTTTTAAAGAGTAGCAGAGTTAATGCTAGTCATATTTAAATATATACAAACATCCCTCTTCTTGTGTCGCCTTCAGGGCAGAGCGGCATTTAGGGATCAATTCACCCGTCGTCTATCTGTCTGTCCCTGTTCTGGTGAAGTCCATACATACTGCATAATGCAATTGACTCCTTTTTTCTAACGACAACTATTTAATCAGTTGACGAGAAGTTAAATTGATCAATGTTGCAATTGACATAATGATGTTATAAGTACTTAATATAGACCAAGATCGGTGGATTTTTTTCTTGTTATAAGAGGATTTAGAAACAAAGGGAAACAATATTGCTTTTTAAAATGAAAGAAACTTCAAACATTAAGTTAAAATGAATGAGATCGAGCAGTATATAAGGGTCTATTTTAATATAATACAATAAGTTTGAAGTTATTTTCCCATAAACTTGATGAAAGAAATGAATACTGAATGAAAACTCATGTCACATCGATATTTAAAAATGTCTACGGTAGAGGCGACTTGTCATCGTGTCGCTATATAAGATCATAATCTTTTTTATTTCCTCTGTGAATTTAAAGAATTTAAAACCTATCTGTCTATACGTGTTTTACAATCAATTGATATAGATCCATGCATGCCTAGCTACCGCGTGTATAGATCTTACTGAACAGTTTCCCTCGTCCATCTGATCTATCTTAGTAACAGAACTACAATTTGACAATTTGAACAATACTTGTCTGAGATTTTAAACCTCTCTCTGTGTACACAGGTAATGAGTAAATTGAATTTTCTAATATAGAAATAAAAAAATAATAAAATAGACCTACCGAAATCTAGAATCGGGCCTATTTGGCCGATATGTATTTTTTCGAAAGTCCATCGACATTTTCGCGCGTATTAGTTAATCGTCCTAAACCGTAAGAGGAATTCTTCACATGTCCACTGTATTTTCACTTAGCCTCTAGAAATCCCTACCAACAGAGTTGGTCGGTGCAGATCAACTGTTTGGATTCTAGCGCATTAGCGATTTGTTCGCGATAAGTATATCACAGTGTATTTTTAAATAACATTATATATTAAGGCGCTTTGTGACGACGTTATGACACGGATTACTGATTCCTAAGAAGTACAATCAATGCCAAAGTACACATAGGAAAAAAACAATCATCAACTTGATTCACAGCATGCAATCCAAATCGACACAAGTCTCACACATACATTCACAAGGGCAGCATGCCAATGTTGGATAAACCATTTTGGTGAAATACGAAAACACTATTTTCTTTACCTTTACATGTAACTAGAGCATCCTCTGGGAGTGAAAACGACCTCCCTTTTTGGTCTTACACTAGTTAGAAATCTACATATATTGATTATCTAACAGCTAAATAAAGTCTCATTGTTTGTTCAAGTTTATTATATCCGTATTATGTTAGACTTCGCAAATTTATGATTTCTTGAGTATTAACCTGCTTGAAGGCATTAAATAAAAGAATGAGTGCACTTAAGTACGTCATTTGGAACCTTTTCGGCTACCCATTTTAAGCTTAACATTACAATATATCGCTAAATTAATATATGATTAATGTGCAAGCATATGCTTTTGATATTTATTTCTAGAATTTTTTGTCATACATATTTCTATAATTACAGAAAATGTAATTGAAAAGAACATGTAAAAGCCTTAAATTCCGGAAATTTGAACGGGACCACTTTCGAATCTAAGGTATCCGCAAATAGGCGGAGACATTTAAACCGCATGGTTGTGGAATGTAAACATTAACACATATGATTTTTTGCGCATTGCGAATTGAAATGGAGAAGAGAGAGAGATCGTATTGATTTGTTGATTTCATGGTGCACATTTATTAAATGATTCTAATGTTAAGGGATGGGGTAAATGACTCGATGTGCAGACCATAATACAGAGGCGACATAAGCCTATACATGTACTTATACTAATGACACTGTCAATACCAGAATTCTTTCAAAACACCCCTAATGAAAAGCATAAAGATAAATAAGAGACATATTATCCTCAAACCCAATTAAAATTTGCGCAAAAATCTCCCATAGTTTGAAGTTGGAAGTACGATAGATAATGTCACAACAGAGACTTAAACACAATGAAATTTTCAATGAAAGCGTTAGCGTATCGAACAGCAGAAGGTCACGTGAGAAAGGTGATTATAATATCAATCGTTGTTGCTCAGTGACCGGTTAATTTTGTAGCTATCTCGACCCTAGTTTCGAGACATTTTTTTTGAAAATTAGATATGAGCCGCAACTTGGCCAACATTGTCCTTTGGATATGTATAAGTTTAAGTTAAAATACATATTCTGTGCAAATAAGAAAAATGGCCAAGTTGCGGCTCTATGTAAACAAAGTCGTTTAAAACTGGTATGCATATGAATAACAATAATGAGACAAAACTGTTAGACCCCCGTCTCAAAAGCTAGTGTCGTTCGGCATAATATAATATACCAAAACCTACTCTTATGACATTGTTTAATATCTATAAAACATGAATTTAATGAATTTTGGAATTTTATTTTGCGCAAAACACCGGGATCCAACTCTCATAGCTTAAGGTCAGACGACACGTTCCTTAAAAGTATATAATTTTTCCTTAGAATGTTACGAACGTAGCTTCTTCTCTTTTGTTATATAATTGGATAAATATATTACAGTCAAGTCTTTTGCTGTAGTTTTTATACTGAAATTTGCATTTCAATGCTATATACCCTGCCCTCTCCACTTTTCGTTGCTGTAAGATCAAAAACAGACAAATTCCAACAACTCAGATAGTGTGGGTTGTTTAGCCACCTATACATCATTCTTTTGAAATCCTTGTTACGGACCTATATAGAATACCCCGCATCATCAGGTATTTTGCAAAAAATGAGTGCACATGTTATTGTACCTTACTGAAGCAAAACATCAAACAAAAGTTCTTGAATAAAATTATTATTGGCTGCAGGAGCGGTCGATCTTTTCTTGGTTACATTACAATGTGTGTGGGGAAATGAGATGTTATACATTAATTAGTTTGATAAATAATTTGTCAATGGTAAAATTGATAAAATGACGAGTAAAGTGTAAGAAAAATGCTTTAAATTCAGAATTGACGGTTTTATATATCATTTAAAAGTGAGAAAAATAATCATTATGTCAATTGCTGCTATATACCATGCTGGAAAAAAATTTATCTTTGCTTTACCAAAATTTTCAATATTTGTTCATTATGTTTGCAACTGTCATTGTTATCCGTATAAAACCATAGTTTGCATCATTCCCATGTTGCCGAGTTGTTCATCATCGTGCCATGAAGCATAGACTGCAGAAATTATCGGCATCGTCGAGTGACAAAGACCCCAAATAGTTCATCCTGTGATCTGAATTTAATTTTGATGTTAATAATAGGGGGTGGGGGTTTAAAGTTAGAAAACAGTCTGGAATAAATGTATCCACCCTTTAGTTTTGAAAACTGTACGTTGCGTTTTTCTCAAATGCTTACACACACGTCTTTGTGAAATTTCTCTTTTTAAGATGCTAAATTTTGTTTGTAGCTGATTTGAGCTTTGCATTAATATTGTATTTTATCACGATGTTTATTAAGGAAGTCACGTCTGATCTCAACATTTCTAATAAAAGTTTTCGACAAAACATAATAACATGTATAATATGTACATGTACTCTAGAATTATATCTTTCTTAGATGAACCTTTTGAAGAGAAAATAGAAAATATGATCCATATTCTGTGTGAAAAATAGAAAATATGATCCATATTCTGTGTGAACTTTATTAGGGGGTCAAAGGTCATAGCGCGACCGAATCGCTCGGCGAGGTGATATCGGGATTTTAAGGTCATGTGGAAAAACTTATTGTTAGGGATTTAAGATCATATGTAAAAACTTATTGATACAAATTTTAAGGTCAAATGGAAAACTTATTAATAGGGATTTTAAGGTCATATGGAAAAACTTATTGATAGGGATTTTAAGGTCATGGAAAAACTTATTGTTAGGGATTTTTAGGACATGGAATATCTATTGTACCTTTGTATAAAGTTCGATAAGAATATATTGAGCACTTTCTCTTTGAACTCAAAGTGACAATTAGAAGGATCAAGATAACAGGGAAGGTCAAGATCAGAAAAATTATGAATCATCATTTCCTCCGCTTATATACATAAAGTTTGGTGAAAATAATGTAAATATTTTCTTCTAAACTGTGCTGCAAACTATTTATTGTGAGTTGAAGGTCATAGGAAAGAGCAAGGTCAGACATTTATAGAAGTTATAAAGCTCTAATCAATATGTATCGGTGTTTGAGCTCTTAAATCTATATGTCATTACTAAACAGACTTCAAAACCGATAGGGATCTTCCTTGGGAAATATGGAGTTGTGGTATGAAATTTCATCGTAAAAGCTCAAAGGCTTCTCCAGATATCGCTCAGAAACGAAAGTGTTTAAACAGACAGAATTTGTGAGGTTGACCTTTTGACCTCAAAATCAAAGGGATCTTCTTTAGGCAATAGGGATTTTTTTACTGTATAATTATATTGCAAAGGCTTCTCAAGATATCTTGCAGACATAAGTGTTACAGACAAGCAGAAAGGCAGGCGGATAGACAGACGAAAATAATTATTTCCCACTTTCAGTAAAAGTCTTGGCCAATGTTGCTTATCCTACAAGTTGTAGCTTTACTCTTCTTTATAGATTTTTAAAGAATTTGTCTGTTTAACCATGGAAAACTTTTATGGCATGTGGCCTCACCCTTCAGAGTTCATGTTTTGAACAAATTTATATCTACCATATCACTAATCATGGCAATACTGTTTTTGAAAAGACTTTTTAAACAAGAGGCCCACGGGCCTTATAGGTCAGCTGAGTATCATGTAACAACTTTCTAACAATTGAATCTGGTTCGTGTTTTAAACCAGAGACCATGAAATTCACAAATATGAAAGAGGCACCATTGCTTATCATAATTATACATTTAACATGCTTACTCTAGTTTCTTAATACCCAGAGGTAGATCAGAGAAACAAAGAGAAATGCACTTCCACTTTATAACAGGTTGTGCAAC
>PRKT01000430.1:445260-471243 GCA_003671525.1 Saccostrea glomerata | reverse complement strand
CATATTATCTTCAGACCCTCTTAAAATTTGCGCAAAAATTTCTCATAGTTTGAAGTTGGAAGTACGATAGATAATGTCACAGAAGAGACTCAAAACACAATGAAATTTTCAATGAAAGTGTTAGCGTATATATATATATATCGAACAGCAGAAGGTCACGTGAGAAAGTAGCTGCAGATCTGTAGCTATCTGGAAAAATATATGTTGATAGACCGGATAGCTACAGTACCACCCATTGAAAAAACTGTATATTTATTGCGCACGAAAAAGTGCGCTCGGTTCTTGATTATTTCTTCCTAATTCTTACCTCAATTGCTAAAGAGGGAAGATTTTAAAAATTTTCTGTTTCCTTTATCAATTACATTTGAAGTTGACATCTGAACGAAGCATATTGAACCGAATTATCTTTGAAACCAAAATGGCAGTATATATAGTCGAAAATGTTCGATGATCACCCTATCAGGGTCAGGAGGACTATTAAAAATAATTATGACGAATGTTTTGTTGTGGAAAGAGTCAAAGAATATGTTAGGAACTTACGGTTAGTAATATTATGAGATTTTAGGTTTAGGAACATGGAGAAATAAATCGAAAACCGAGCGCTCTTTTTTGTGCGCAATAAATATACAGTTTTTTAAATGGGTGGCACTGTAGCTAGTGAGAAAGGTGATTATAATATCAATCGTTGTTGCTCAGTGACCGGTTAATTTAGTAGCTATCTCGACCCTAGTTTGGGGACATTTTTTTGAAAATTAGATATGAGTCGCAACTTGGCCAACCTTGTCCTTTGGATATGTATAAGTTTAAGTTAAAATACATATTCTGTGCAAATAAGAAAAATGGCCAAGTTGCTGCTCGATGTAAACAAAGTCGTTGAAAACTGGTATGCATATGAATAACAATAGAAATGAGACAAAACTGTTAGACCCCCGTCTCAAAAGCTAGTGTCGTTCGGCATTATTTAATACTTTCATGTAATATAATATACCAAAATCTGCTCTTAAGACATTGTTTAATATCTATAAACATAAAAGAACACAGACCATGTTTAGCAAAATTCGGCCTAATGTCAAAATATGAAAATATCACAATTTAGAGACCTTTGAGGAACTTGTCTTCAACCCTGTATTCTTAATTTTCACATGTATGATGGGGAAAATGCTCATTTTGAAGTTTATATTAAAGGAGTATAAAAAGTGATGACGCGTATTCTTATTACGTTGTGGAGGGGTGCTATAAGACGTCAACTTATAAACCACTGATACAGTGTTTAACGAAATAAGTTTTAATTTTAAAACGGTTTTTTTTATTCTGAAAATGAAGTGGGGAAGGCAAACAAATGAAATAATTGTATTTTTAACATATGCGGCGCACCATACATGTACTTAAAAATCAATCGGCCATTGTGACACAGTTCTGAATGTTGACAATCTGCTCACGGCTCGGGGAATTGTTACGTAAGTAATATTTAACATGCCTTTGTTGTTCGTTATCATCTTTTGTGAAATATCTCAGAAGAAGCTACAAACGTTTTTGTTAAAAATTGACTGAAGACAAGCCACACGTGCAGCACATCACATGTATTGCGTCAGTAGCAGAGTAGCCCTCACTTAAAAAGGCGCAGGTTGAAAAAGCAAAATACGCAGTCGATCGTTTGTTACCAGAGGATTTTTATTATGATTCGTTTTATGAACATTTACAGAGTATGATGTAAAATGTAATAAAATGATATTTATTTTTAAATCCATGTTCAAGATCATTTTCAGCACTTATTTTTATTATTTATGATAGTTGCATGCAGTGGACTGTGCCCGAGACGATTCCCACAGGGCCTGCGAATAGTCAGCTTGTATAAATGGTAAGAACCAGCTCAAATTTTCATTTAACACAAATAACCTAATATTGATTTTATTAACTTGTATCTTTTAGCATAGAACTATAAAAATATTGCAGACTTCTATGTACCAAGTAAACAAGAAGTTTATATTCTCAATTTCCTTATCCTAAAAATACATAACAATGGATATTGACAGGTAATCTAAACATGAAAGCACAGCTATGCATATTAATTATTTTATATCAAATACTTATGCATAAATTATTAAGAATAGCTATCATTTTGACATATTCTATGATGCACAATTATACATGCATTATTTACAGGAATCTGAATGCTCACAAGAAGGACAAATGCAGTATGGAAATTAACAGAGTTATTCTAAGATTTTTTAAATTTTCTGATTAGAGCTATAAAATCACATGAATTGAAATACATGTATCTTATATCTTATTCAATGTAAGTCAGGCATAGCTCTAGCCCTAACCTTTTCCTTTCAATAGCTCACTTGAGCCATTTTAAGTTCAAAGTTAAACAAAGCGAGTTTTCTCATCAGTGTCTAGTATTCGTCTGTCATCTGTTAACTTCTCAAATTTTTACATTTATCGAGCCTTCATACTTAAACTAAAGTGAATTCATTTGTGAATTTCATGGGATATCAGTGAGGAAGTGATTCAAGCAGACACTTGAGAAATTTCGGATCTAACTCATAAATTAGGATCTTTGGCATATTCGGGGAAAATAGCGTGACTGTGTTGATTTTATGGGATCTTTTTATTAATATAGTTGTAGTGGATATTTTGTCTTAATACATGTGTTTGTCACTCTAGTCTAGTCATTAACTTTGTACGGTAAATGTTCATTGGCAACTGGAAGTTCATTGTAACTGTATACCCCATTGAGGTTTCAATGGCCTCTCCCAATGTTATTAAGTCAAATGTCATATTTCAAAAAAAGAAATAGTTTGTTTTATTAAAAAGAAATGTTGATCAGTGAGAATACTTAGAAAAAAATATGCTTACATTGTACATCCATAAGTGTATATGTAATATTTGTTTGAACCACTTTGTGAAAGAACCATTTTTTTTAAATTTTGAAAATATAGATTTGATCTATGATAAATTGAACATTGAATTGACTTGAATTCAGTTTTCATTGTATCTTCCTGGAATTTTTAAGATTTCAATGGAATTCCATAGATTTCTAAATATCTTTGTGCACAGATATGTTGGGCCAACATAAGAATTATCATTGTTTGAAACGAGGCCAACGTAAGGCCTACATGAAGATGCACAAATACGTTAGGCCTACATTAGGCCAACATCAGAATTATCATTGTATAACATTGGGACAATGTAGCACCAACATGTTAGTGCAATCTTGCAACGATGATCAAAATTACATTGGCCCAATATACATTTTCCGACGTTGGTCCAATGTCGGCAAATGATATTGGGCCAATGTAATTTTGCTCATCGGCGCAACGTTGCGCCGATATGTTGGCGCAACGTTGGCCCAATGTCATAGAACAATAATTCTGATGTTGGCCCAACGTTGGGCCAACATAACTGACAACAGTGGCCCAACGTTGGACCAACGTCAGAATTATCGTTCTATGACATTGGGCCAACGTTGCGCCGATGAGCAAAATTACATGGCCCAATATCATTTGCCGACATTGGACCAACGTAACTTACAACGGTGGCCCAACATAGGGCCAACGTAAGCTTGCTATCTGGGATATCAGCTGTTCGTTAGAATCAGCTGTTTCTAGTGATGCTATCTTGTCAAGTATATTTTACATGTTCACATACAATCAAGCTGCTTCATTTTCTATAGTACATGTTTATTTATCTCTGTTGCATGTACCACTTGCTAGCTAAATCATGTAAATTGGTACATGTAATTAATTGACAAAGGTCTAGACATTAAACATGTAAACATCTGTGTGTATATAGTGAAAGAAGAAGCAGTTAGAGTACTTAAACTGTTCATCTGACAAGAACAAAAATGACAGGGTCAAGCTAAATAATCATTTGCTCAAATTAATACTGAAACAATTTAAACAGTGGGTAATCATGGTACATGTATCATATTTTTAAAAATTTTTAAACAAGAAGTAAGATAAACATGATAAAAGAAAATTCAAACACAGTATGTAAAACATTATGATTAACAGTGTCAAATAAGACTCAAACTGACAACAAGAAATAACATTATTTTACAATGTTCACTAAGGTAAACCCTAAAAATAAAACTGAACTCTGTAATAAGCCAGACTCATTGTACATAATGTATTCAGAAATTAAATTAAATGAAATCTTGATGCATAGTCAAGATAAATTGATACAAGGGGGAACTCTTAAATGTCCAGTTTAATATATACTTGAAAGCATTCACCTCGACGTTGATGTAGGGAAACGGCTAAAATAGGTTGAGCTTGCTGCCCAATTCTATTTACATTAACATATGTGAATAAACTATTGTTTATTGAATTAAATACTTGAAAACAAGAATTCTGCATGTACATTTTAAATAATTATCATGTTTTCAGTCATTTTGTTCAAATAAAAAATATGTATTTAAGATTCTGGTAAAGTCACTTGAAGTTTCACTGTTTCAAGTCAGGAAAATATTTTTACAGTATTTACAATATATTTAAAATGTACATAGTCTATTGAAAAAAAAAATCATCTTTGTTCATTTCTGATTTTAACATATACCTTATTACAATAATGACATTTGTAATTGTTTGGAATAACATGTAGATAAAAGATTTTGAAATCAATTGAAATATATAATTTGAGTATACATTGTATATTGATATTTTTAGGACAATTGACTTTCACGGTTAGACGAATGGCTTACTCCTCTATGACACTGTCATCGCTGTCATCTGATTCATCGATGATAGTAGCATCCGTGACAAACTCGGACCAGTCCTGGACACCAGAGATGGCTTCCTTGTCATGCCGCCCTATCGCAAGGAACCAAACTACAGCCGCCACATGGGAACAGACCCCAACCACTCTGGCACCCGCTCGACATCTACAGTACCAGGCAATGATCTCAGACTCTGAAAACTGTATCCAAAGGAGATACTGCCTGGAAGAAATGTGACGGCTTTGAAGCTTAACCCTAATTAAAAATTAAGAAGCCCATTGAACTCCCTATGAATCAGGATATCCACATCCCCCTCCAGATACTCCTGAATATAACTAGGAGATAATTTGAGTTGATACACTCCACATGTCAAGTTTCGGATTTCTTCTTCACTCAGCTTAGGGAATTCAAAAGAATCAGATGCTATTTCCCAGTTCACGGACCTTTTATCAAGAGAATTGTCCTCGACAAATGTCTTTAGAGAGTTAACTTTTGTGGACAAGTACCTCATTTTAGCAGCAAGTGCCAGATCATCATCATCATTCCCAGTAGACAGAGGCTTGAGGTATCTGTTGGAGATGGTGCATACAATTCTGACATAATCACTTATGAATGGCACTTGGTTTGTGGGAAGCACATGGGAAAGGTATTTCCATCTCTTGATTCTTGCATTAGCTGCCTCAACCACCCAACGAATCTGTAAAACGAAGAATGTGCAATATTGAGAAGATGATATGAAATATATTTTAATTTAAAAAAAGATACAGAGTAACTTGTACTACTAATGCAATGGAAAACAAAACAATGTCAAAAGTTTACCGTTAGTCAGTGTACTGTAGATAATTTAATTTTCGCGACATCTTATTTTCGCGAGATAGTCATTGACTTTTTATTAGCTGGACAAAATTTTCACGAATTGTGGTCATTGGTCTATTTAATCTTAAGGAATTCTATTATACGCAAGAATAAAATTTTCGCGAGCATACTGTCTCGCGTAATTACGCGAAAATAAAGTTATCGGGAATAAAAAGTGATTTACAGTATAAGCTTTTTTTTTAGAATAAGACATACATGTACATTATAATGTTTTCATTGTTAAAAGCTTATAGATAACTTTTTTTCTGTTTTAGATATGGTACTCAAAAGATAGAAGAACAATATGGCACGCCGATTGGTTCAAAATTATTTTCTGCACGACCTTAAACAAAAATTACACGAGTAAGTAAAAACTTACACAAAGTGAGGAAAGTATACACAAAGTTATTGAAATTTACACAAACTACAGAAAAACTACACAATCAACAAAATATTTACACGATATAGTGAGAAAATTGCACAAACGTAAAAACGAAAACTGCACGAGTGAGAATACAACATCGACATAATATACGACGCATCCTCATTGCGCACATTTCATTAATATTCATTAATAAACAGCTCAGGGTGGCTTGGATGCTTGAAACATATCCCTATAAATTAATAACGTGTTAGTAATATTTATTTAATCTTTTTAAAAAGGATTCAGTCTTTTGGAATTCCGCTAGACTCTCAAGAATATGTACAATGTGTTTTATACATGTATAAATTTACACACAATCTTAAGTATGGAATGTGAACACCTCCGATTAAAAACATTCTACACATGTATAAATAACGTAAAAGGGATGATATTACCAGTTGTGTGTTTAATTGTTAGATTTTTAAATTGTGTCATTCCTCTATCAATGTTTATATAGCAATTTCTTTTGAAAGTGTAAAATATTGATATAATAAAGGTCTTCATAAAAATTAATAAAAACAGCATGTGATGTAATACAAGACAGTTAACAACAAATAAAACTCTTCTCCTCCACCACCCACTGTGTGTACGTCTGTAATAATTGAGGATGTGGATGCGTGACCTTTTCATTTAGAGAGAACCCTCCCTGCTGGTGAAGGAATGCAAGACACCTGTACGCTAATCGATTTATAGTTATTTGACACATCCATAATACCTTTTGATTAAGGATTATTAGCAATTCATACAGAGATTTTGAAGCATTGTTGCGATCATCTGGGTTGTGGAATTTGACAGAAAACTTTTTGGAAATAAACAGTAAAAAATAAAAATATGGCAAATAATTGCGCAACTTTAAGTTTTATATTGAAACGATCGAATATAATTATTAATTTTTTTATATAACTATGTATGTGACAAAGTAGAACATGCAGTCTTTAATTTTGAACAATGTGTAGTGATTTCATAAATATCCATGTAAATGTAGAAAATTGTGTGTAAATTGAAGTCGTTTTAGTTATGTGAATTTAAGCTTAATATATTATGTTTTTATCTAGTTTGCTTTGAATAGGTAAAATGCATATAAAGGAGTTAAAACAATTTAAAATTATAATATACAGACACATATAATATCAGTAAAGCATCGCTTTTGATAGTGGGGAGGGGGTTAGAATTTTTTTTTTTTTTGACAAATTGCCTGAAAAACCTAATTGCATGACAAGCGAAAAAAAAGGCGGGGATGGGTGAGATGTGTCCATACTCGAAAATCCTATTTCGTTGAGGTAGTGGAGGCACCTTCAATATTCCACCTTCTTTTCTAAACACAAAAGCATATATTACTTAGATTTAAACTACCAAACAAAAAAGGGGACGAGGCTTTTCAGTGGATATTTACGATAGAAAAATGTTATGTTTGCCAAAGAAAAGAAAACGAAAATGGGGAGGGATATGCCCCTCCTGATGCTACTGGCTGAAATAATTTTGTAAATGAAGTAGTCAATCGAAATCAGGATTGCAATTCAACCTAAAACTATAACGATAAATATTGTAATTAACCGTCCATATCCAGGAATTTGCGCTCGACCTAACAACATTTAAAAAATTGAAGGTTAGGGGGTCAACCAGTATATAAGGAAAATTTACTGTTGCAAAGTCTATAATACTCAGAAAAAAGTAGGGAGGAGGGGGAACTTCTACAGGCCCGTTTGCCGATTAATTTCATTTACGATTATACAGTCTTGTTCTTGTTATAATGGCCATAGATTTGGATTGAAAAGTGTTATTATAAAAAACCTAAATTTAGTGTTTGGGAAATAATAAATTATTAAAATCTTATGAATTCGAATTCTACATGTAAAGAGAATTTGTTGTCTTTGAAAATATTTGCAAAAATTGTGCTCTATTTGGAACATGATTTATTTGCATTTTTCAAGAATGATAAAACAAGTTCTATATTCTTTCCATTTATTATCAAACTGCAGTATCCATTCCCATTTTATTTATGTGTAGCATTGTATGTAAATGTATTAAGTAATTCACAATGTTTTAAAAGTCTTGGTGTGTCATTATGGTCTAACGATTTGAAACTTAAATAAATTTATATTGGGACTCCAATCGATCCACGAGCCAGGTCCGCCACTGATCATGTGTTTTTCCATAACCAGGATTATTTGAGTAGAGTTTTGTTATTTCATTTGGACAAATTTAATAAACAAAACACAAAAGCGCTTGTGCATAGAGTATATAAGTATATTCCTCGTTTATCTGGTCCTTTTTATTAAAAATGAAAACATTTATCAAGTAATCGCCATTACGAATGAGGGCAACGCTTACAAGAAATATCTTTGTTTTTATTTCGAAGTTTATAACTGAAAATATGAAATATCATGGAAAAAATCATAACAAAAAGTAGGCTACAGATATTCAACCAAAATTGATATCGGATATTTTATAAGTTTGGATACATTATGTAAAAAGAAATAAAATGTTTTTATGTTTGACATTAAAAATACGTTGTGTACATCTAAGGTAATCCTCACTTTTTAAATTTAAAAATGTACACATTTATATATATCCAGCCAACTGAATATTTAATTTCCTATTCCGAAATGGGGAAAAAATCTCCTCAAATGATTTTTTTTAAAATCAAGATCCTTGTCAGCCGTATTGTACTTTCATCGTTAGGTACTTTTAGTTCGGAGTCGAGTGCATCATACGCAATGGTACTTTTTTTTTTAACCCCGCATTGTAGCACAAACGTACCGATTCATTCTTGTTACAATTTTTGTCCGCATCATATAATACATCCTTGATCTCGGTCAATATTAGAAAAACATAGTATTTTCAAAAAGCTTTTAAATACTCTCGCATAGATCAGATGGAAACACTTCATCCGAAATCGGATTGTAAAAAAGCAACTTCCATTCTCGATAACATTCAGCTTAGCATACACGAAGAGATAAAGAGTACAGAAAACCAAGAACACTATGAATATTCTATGTGCATAGTAATGATATGCGCAGCTGTATGCGCAGTAAAATTGTTTGTGTAATTTTTAGTTTCCTCTGCTCGTGCAATTTTCGATTTTTGTTTGTGCATATTAAACCCTTTAATCGTGTAAAAAATTTCGGATTCGTGTATTTTTCATTATGTTTGTGTAAAAATCTTTTAAACTATGTGCAATTTTTACCGATACGTGCATTTTTATTTTACTCGTGTATATTTTTCTTCTAGCTCGTGTATAAAATCGTGATCGTTGTGCAGAAAATAATTTTGAACCAATCGGCGTGCCATAGAACAAACCTTGGTAACAAGACGAGAAGCATTGGCATCTGAGGTGGTCATCTGCTTCTGCCCTCTACTCAGGAGGCGTGGCATCTCGGCTCTAATTCCCATCTCATCCAGAACGTCCAATGAATCCCTAAAACCTCTGTCCACTATGAAAACGTCATCTTCCTGAAACCAGCCCTTCAGATCTTCCACATTTGTATGAAGCATATGATTGAGGATGGTGGCATCATTATTTCTGGCGAGGTATGGTCCAAGAACTGTCAAGAAATAGCCATCTGTAGATGTGACAACCATGGGTTTAACAAGGGGCGTGCCTTTATGTAAACTGTAAGATTTTCTCTGAAAGTTGAAGTTGTTACTTTTCTGGATGTAAATATAAGTTCCATCAAAAACAGCAATAGCTTTCTTCTCTGTAAAATCTCCAAAAAGTTCCTGTGCCAGCGGTCTTGTATGATTCTCAATAAAATCTTCTCTGCTAATATGATGAAGACCAATGAAATGAGGTACAAATGACTTCATAAGAGCTGCCCGGACTGATCGTATTGCTCTGCAGAGGGAAGACTTGGATATTCCAAAGATGGTGGCAAGAAGTTGGTTTGACATGCCTGACCTCAGTTTCAGGAGAAATATGCCTAGAGAAATCCTGGTGCCACGGTTCTGTGTATTTCGAATATCATTTGAAATAAAAGAATGGAGGTCTTCAAAATTTTCTTTAGATATGCCGGTCAATGTTGTATAATCTGCAGCGTTCATGCTTGATGGTTCAAAAGAAAATCTATTTGTTGAATTTTGAATGGCATAATTTCTAATTTTCTGGATGAGTTCAGGAATTGTTGTTCTGTTGACAAGTGTTGATTCCAAAGTATGCAAAGTGTCAAGAGCACCAGGCCTGAATTCCCCATCTTCAACATGAGATGGACAGCATCTGCTTTCAGATGGAATCATGACTTCTTTCTGCAGGAAAGCTGTAAATCTAGCAGAAGAGGTAACAACAACAAGCTTGGGTCCAGGGCGCTTGCAAATGAAACAGTAAGCATGAGATGAAGGCGTTCTATGGATTGGTAACGATATGGCAGGTGGACTGGATATTCCTGATGATGATGGATTTGCAAGTGTTTGTGGAGGCTGTGACACAGGAAGTGGCCCAGATTTCTTGCTTCAACAAGAAAGTTCTTGCGGAGAAAACGACGAATAGCTGACGATTCACATTTTTTTCTGTCCTTTGGTTTTGTTCTCTTCTTACATAGAATGCATGGGAAAGACTTTCCAATTTCTGTTATTTTCTTGTCTTGATTCATTTCTAAAAATGAAAAAAAATAATTCTATTAACTAAAAAAACTACTTTTTTTTTTATAAATTTTTACACTGAAAAAATATAATTATATTTTAGCAATTAGGTCAGAGAAATGTAGTGAAAGTGGAATAGCGTGTGACTGTTTGTTACTGAATATGTCAAAGATTCATGGATTTTGTTTGATAAGAATTTCATAATATTCATATATAAATAGGATTTTGGTTAGGAGAAATATATACATGTACTTAAAAATGATTAGAACATATATATTTTCTGCATATCATTAAAACTTATTTAACATTTTATATTTTGAAAAAAAAAATATAAATTGTGGTGGTGGGGGGAATTCTTGCTTTAATTTAAAAAAACACAGTGGGAATCGAACCCAGATCGTACGGCTTATAAGCGGACGCGCTACGTTGTAGCTACAGACGCCATCTGCCAGCTGGTGTTTATATGTTGTATAGTAGAATAATTTGAATGTAACAAATTGATAAGTTTGTCGTTTTCTGGTAATAAATGCCCCTAGAATAATAATTGTGTGTTATTTTATTTGATTTATTCCCTTTCATATTTTTGGTTTACATTACATACATAGAAATATTGTATATGTGTTAGGCTATATTTACAAGGATCTGATAGGGTTTTGTAGTTTTATAGATCTGCCGTCTGCATGATACATAGGCTAGGGTTAAGACCGATTTATTTGCGGTTCATTGTTCATGTTGTTTTTAACTAAAGTGTAAACCATAAGAAGAAAATAAAGTTATAATTTTAAGCGCATTGAAAAGTGCAAAATATATGAAAGTGTACTTTTTCTGTGTTTACAATGAATCGCCAGTCTGCAGACGATACATTTTTAGCTAAAGACTATCTGTCAGTAAAAAATGTCTTTGATCTTTCAATTCGATATATAATAAAAAAAATATTAAAATTACTTACCTTCAATAGAATTCCTTTTTCTTTCTTTCTGGAGGACATAATTTTCTGAAGACTTGGTGTATAATTAATTACCGAAAAAAATCTGGTTTATTTGTTAACGTATGTAAATGAGCTTAATTGATATGATATGAGCAAACGCGCCCGATCTAATTAAGATATAATTAATAAAAGCACAAAGTGGTTTTAATTTCAGCTGATTTTTTAAAAAAAATATCTTGTTTGCGCTTAGCTATTTTATTTCTATTTTTTAAAGCAGCAAAACTCTTGAAATAAATGAAATCTTCACGAAAATAAATAATTCCGGATTGCTCCTTATGGAATGCCATATACGACAGCCAACTGCTTACTGCCAACTGCTGACTGCTTACTGCCAACTGTCAGCTGCTTACCGCCAACTGCCACACACATTTGAATGAATTTTATATTTGTATTGATATTTATATGAATTTTCACAAAAAGGAAAAAAAGGCACGGATCCAGGACATTTTTTCCAAGGGGGTCACTCTGGTAAAATTGAATTGAATTAAATGACCAGTATGTTTTATCCTATGTAATACTCAATATATGCGGTTGATAAAGTACATTGTTTTTTTTCCTATTTGAATGAGGTAATAAAATGGCTATTGTCTGCTTTTAATCTTTAAAGAAGCCCTCCCCCGGAGACAACAAAACCTTTGAAGAGAGAATAATAATAAAAAAGATTTGTCTTTTCGCAGAGAAAGATGTTTTGAAAATAAATTTCCGTTGTCCATTATATTCTATAGTTAAAAATTTCCTCAAAGTAAATATGTATATCTCTGTGTGTTATAATGTACGTTTCACATGCATAGATCAGGGGGGGGGGAGGCATTTAAAATTTGTACAGTCATACGTTAAATAAACTAAACGAACTACCGGTATAACTGACCTTGGACCCTCCACTTAAAAAACGCCGATCTACAAATAAAATATGTTTTACATGCATAGATCTCGAGAGAGGGGTTCGGAAAACCCCCCTGAAATTTGTAAAGTTATTTAATACACATACTAAACCAACTAAAAGTTATTTAATGTATGAAATAAATCAACTAATAGGGACCTTAGAACCCCCCCCCCCCCCCCCCTCCCAAACCGAAAATATGGATTCGTGTTAAGTTGGTATGAAAAATGTCATACACATGAAGATATGACGCATTAGAACCCCCTCTCCCCGACCGAATTAAATTTTAACATTTAGGAAAGGACTTTACGTATTTTTTTCTTGTCAAGAAATTTCTGGGTTGGATTTTTTTTTTACCAGTGACCCTCTTGGAAAAAATGTCCTATAGGTCCGCGCCTTTTTTTTAAAGAAAGTGGGCGCTTTAGATGGCGATTCGGCAGGAATAGTGGCTCATAAAAAGAATAAAAAAATATCATTGATTTATACATTTTTTTCAAAACCTAGCCAATTACTGTGTTGTTGGTAAATGTAAAATGGGCAAATATTCAGTTATAAATATGTTTGATTTTATTTGAATATGCACCTGAATATAACCGTACGAGTCAAGTGATGCAAAAATTGACTCTTTTATAGCCGTTTTTCATTATTTTATGTTTCTGGGTCTTTAATTTATATAATGAATTTTAAATGTGTTAATAGTGTATTTTTAATCGTAAAATTTATTCCAGTTGTTTAAAAAATGGAGAGACGACCCAGAAATACCAAAATCTAAACTTTTTACATTTATTTTCTGGTAGAAAATTGACAAAGTCCAAATGGCTTTGGCTTTAAATAATGTTTTAAATACTAGCTATGTATAGTGTTCCGCGGTAGCTACATTGGTTTGTCGCAGGATTCGAGCCACATCGAAGCAGTATTTTAGGTTCGAATACAGTGATTTCTTTTATTTTATTTTTCTTTGAGCCTGAAATTTTTGAATTTTAAATACTCCTTGAATAAAGTAGCAAATTATGTTTTCTAAATTATTTTACATTGTTTTATTGTATAATGCGTTTACATTTTGTCTTTTATAGTGCTAACGTTCTCAAATGGAAATAAACATACATGAAATTGTAACTACAAAGTTACATCTGATGAAAAAATATTGAATACATTAAGAAAAACTAGCAACTTCGATCGTTCTCATACATTCAATATTTTTAGTGCATTTGAAAGCTGAGCACAAAAATTATTAAGTGTTAGACTTCTATTACAGTGTATATTTTATTACATGTAAATGTACTGCTGATATATCCAGCATACTATATATTAGATACTTTATCTTTCTTGACACCTTATAATTGAAAAAAATTATTCACAAATAAACAAACATAAGACAGAAATCCATCCCCATGCAGTTTCTATATAAGATGTATAAGATACGAATTAAAACAACATGGTGCTTGGACATTTAAATCTGAATTGTTTCGTGTCAATGATTCCTGCCGACTGCCCATCTAGTGCGCCCACTTTCTTTACTTAAATATCAATATAAAAATAAATTTTATTTAAATATGTGTGGCAGTTGGCAGTAAGCAGTCAGCAGTTGGCAGTAAGCAGTTGGCTGTCGTATATGGCATTCCATAGCTCCTTGCTTTTGTTTAAAGTTGATTTTCATCAACAGCGCACCCTCTGATCTAAAAAATCTATCTACAGTTTTGTTTCTTTATTAAAGTGAATTAATGGAATGTCGTTACATTTTAGATCAGAGGTTGCGCTGTATGTGAAAAACATGACTAAAATAGAAAAAGTAGAGATTTTCTGCAAAAAACCCGTCCATTATCGGTTTTGTCTCTTATTCAAATCAACGAGCTGACGTTTTGGCGGAAAAATTTTGGTGTGTTGGGATAGTATCAACAGTGGATTAACCCTTGATAATAATTTTATTTCTATTCATTCTACTTTGAAAATTGAGAAATCACAGGGCCAATATGACGAAACATGGTCTGTGTTCTTTAGTGAATTTTGGAATTTTATTTTGCGCATTTCGGGATCCAACTCTCATAGCTCAAGTGCACTCATTCTTTACATTTAAACTCGTATTTTTATTTTTATTTTTTAACTCAAATACGCCATATATAGCTTTAAATGCATTGCCTATTATCTATACTTCTATGATGAAAATAGTGATCAGAGATACTGGTTTATCAATACTAAGAAAAACAGTGAAAAACACACAAATCAACGTAAAGTCATAGGAGTAATCTTTAGTCAATATATATCAAACCGTTTACAATTTTGGTGTGAAGCATGCCAGACAAAATCTGCCTAACGATATGTGCTTTCAAGCAAGTTTCAATATATTCATAGAATTTGTATATTAATGCTGCCTAAAATGTACCTACTTAAACATGTAAAATCCCTGTAGCATCATTTCATTAGTCAGAGGCCTTGTTGTATGGCTGTCAACGGGAATTAACTCTTGCTTAATTCTGGCTATCGAAAACTATCTATACTCCTTTGCAAATTGTGGAAATATATCTAATTGAAAGCAATTTATGTGAAGAAATCGAATTGGGACGTTTAGTCAACCTATTGTATAGATGAGTTTGGCGATGTGTATACATCTTGAATATACATGTACTTTGTATATTCTTAGTTGATTGCACGGTTTGTTGCGCTGACTGAATAACACACATTTCGTCAGGCGACAAAACCGATCATCTGTTCACGTTTTTCTTACCAAACCCCTACCCGACTTTTTTTGATAATGGACACTCAAATTGCTGATACAGTGCTTTAAGTAGTTTCGGATTTTAAGCAGTTCCGGATAATTTTCGTTTAAAAATGAAAATTAAACAAACAAAATGGTTTCTGTTTTTTGTGAATTTTTGTATAAACAAAGATGAATATATTGTCTGAAATTTAGACGATAAAGCGAGATCAACAAGTCCATCTCTCTTTCCATGTTAAAGGCTTAATGTTTACTACCAGAAGCGTTTTATTTACGTTGAGTAGAAATATTACATGCTATTTCTAAAGTTGTAGGTGTTTTTTGAAACTTTTAAGGGTAATTATTTAATTAGTGAAGTGTGGATAAGACACTGGTGTTCCTTCTTTCTCATGAGTTTTGGGTCTTCGAATATGACGGGGCATCTTCCAAATAATGAGTAATCTTCACAACATCCAAATTTAGGTAGTTTTTACTGGATGGTGTTTTCTCAGAGGAGTTGTACACCATATAAGATTTTAAAAAAAATTAAAAAGGACAAAAATATAATTTTATTTTAAATTGAAGTATTTTTAAATAATTAAATTGATTTCAAAAGGGCTGAGGAAGTGTATAGAAACGTAAGTTCACTTCATGTTGAGATTAATTCATGTTTTCATTTTCAATAAAATAGCTTAAACATCATGTTTCCTCCCTTATGTTTTTATTTATATAATACATATATGAATTAAATGTTCAGGTCTCATTGTAGGGAATTCTCTACAAATTGATCATTTATAATGAATTTTGATACAATTTCAATTTAATAATCCCGATAAATGGCTATAACCGGAACTACTGCAAATTTTCGAAACTGCTTGAATTCCCGCATATTTAATTTATGAAAGTTTTATAATATTATGTAACACTTTTAACAAAATGCCATAAGGGGTTGAAAAGGTAGGTAAAGGACTATTTGATTCAGTTGAAAAATCAAGTTTAAGTCCTACGCAAACAATGCAGCGAGCGTTTTCCTTGTTGCAATCCGGAAGTACTTAAAACACTATATTGTTGACATCCTTGATAGGTTAGATATTCAACCAACAGGCACTTGTTTCGGAAATATTTTTTTAACCCATAGTATAATAATAACACAAGGTATCTAACTCCGAATTCAACTTAGCACCCCCCCCCCCCTTCAGAAAATGATGCAAAACTCCCCGCTGAGAACACATCAGTACAGAGTCGTTTGACCTAAATTAATCTTGCTGCATCGGTGTTTATTTACTTCTGTTTGTATATAAAACCGGTTACCCCGAAACGATACTTGTGAGAAATATATTACGCTGTTAATTTCTAGCTATATTTTATTTTAAATTTTTAAAACTTTTGAATACTATAGTATACATGCCATTAAGATATTTTTGTGTGTAACATATCCGCTGAACGTCTGAACTTGATTTGAAACTGTCACTACGGTCCTTGTTCATTACCCTGTAAATAAGCCCGGCTTTCAGTACTTCTGAGTACTTTGATTTTTTATTACCATTGTCTTCTACGATAATTTATCTACTAATCATATACGGCATGTATGTCTTTGTTTTCATTAATCTCCGCAAACAGCGTCAAAACTCTGCCCGCCGAGTGGAAAATGGAACTATACCACGAACCGGTATATGCTGATCCCGCACGACAATTTTGATTGACTGAAAATCTGTATCTTAAATTACATCGAAAAAACGTCGTAGTGTTTTCATGAGAAATGAGACGAAATCAATTTCTATTTATTCAATGCAATATTTTAAATCTGGAATTGAATTTTAAAGTCACTGATTTATTTGATTTTACTCTTTGCCCGAGATAAGCATATACCGTTTCGTGGTGTAGTTCCATTTTCCACTCGGCGGGCAGAGTTTTGACACTGCTCACGGAGATAAATGAAAACAAAGTCATACGTGCCGTATATGGTTGTGTAGATAAATTATTTTAGAAGACAATTTAATGGTAATAAAAAATTTGCCAGTGCGTTTCCTCTTAAAGTGTAAATGAGTGCGTTTCTGAGGAGTGGGGTGCTAAGTGGAATTCGGAGTTAGATACCTTGTGTTATTATTATACTATGGGTTAAAAATTATTTCCAAAAAAGTGCCTGTGATTCAACCGTATATGTTTGAGACACGTGCAGCTGAATTAAAATCTACAAAATCAGTAGGGAACAGAGAAGAAAGCGACGTTGAGGAGGAAAAGGACAAGGAAAAAAGCCTCAGAAATACAGCATGGTTTGTCAGATTTCATTCGTATTATCCTTATTTTTCTCATAAATTTATCGTCATAGTATACAAATCTTAAGCAGAATACTTAATTTACATAAAGTATAACCGTGCATAGACACTTTGAATCTAATATTAAAGAACTTTTCTAAAAAACCAGATAATACGCATATGAGAGAGAGAGAGAGAGAGAGAGAGAGAGAGAGAGAGAGAGAGAGAGAGAGAGAGAGAGAGAGAGAGAGACGTAGCAACCAAAGAATTTTTTTTAACTTGCCTTAAAAAGAAAAAGAGAAAAATTGTCCAAACTCGTAAATCGCGGTGGTTGTGGTAGTGAGGAAGAGGGGATTTTTTTCAATGCAAAGTTCTTTCAGTACCACTTTTTGACATACAATACCTTCATTTCTACGATATCACTTTACTGTAGTAAAATGTCGGAAGGGGGGCTTCCTTTCAATAAATCTTTTAATGGTAAAAGTCATGTTCGAAAATATGTGGGGTGGAATGGGGACAGGATCCCCTGTTGCTACGTGTCTGAGAGAGAGGCTTAAAATCGGTTAATCGGAAACGGTATTCTAAATAACTGAATGTTTTTTTAATAATTATACATGTTATATTAATAAATCAAACTATTTTCACAAATCTCATAATTGAGAAGGGGGGGGGGTTAATAAAAATTGGAAAACGTGAGCACATTTTTCAAAAATAATTGTGTGTAAATTTAAAAATTCAGGAGATTTAAAAGAAATAAATACTATAAGCAATTTCTGCTTCTAGCCTTAAGGTATTCGATGTATAACGAGGGGGTTTTGAACGATTTTATATAATTTTAAACTAGTTAAAAACGCATTGCTAGATAACGATAAAAGTGACTAAAACCAAATTCACAAGACTGATGACATGTTAAGGAGACTGTCATTTTGCATATTAAATGTTTTTTTAAGAGTTATCTGCCCTTGGGCAAAAGAAAAAAGTTCAAGATTTCTCAAAATTTGTGTGGTAAATAATTCATTTTATTTATATTTAAATAAAGAGAGAGTTAATGCATATTTTCACCTAAAGATTTTTTTGGAAATTCAAATTACAGTACTTTTTACAATATCTTATAAAAACTTACGCTGCCCATAGACTTCAATGCAAAATTCAAGGTGCAATTAATTGGAGAGTAATGAAAATTTTGTAAATTCTTTTGGTGGAGCATTTTTATTTGATAACATCTTCAAAATGCTACCATGGTTAGGAATATCGGGCCAGTCATTTATTAGGTACAGAATATGGTCGTTATACATCGAATACCTTAATTATGTACTTTTATGTTGATATATGATGACATGCCTCAACATACTCAAATAAATTCTATTTGAACGATTTGGTATATTTAAAAATTGCATGCATTTGTTTCAGGTGCGAGTATGGCTTTTGTGAGGTCATGAGGACCAGTATTGAATGCATTTGCTGTGCAAAAGTATCACTCATTCAAAGAATCTGCCAGAACTGAATCCTAGAATGCATCACACAACACCAGACCTTTATTGACAACTGCCCCAATGAGCGTGTATTAGAAGTTAGCCTGCATAAATACATCCAAATTGAGGGGCCTCTTGATGATAATGAGCCAATGAACGAGTAAGAATACATGCATAACTATTTCTAATTCATGGCAAGGAAGAAATGTCTATATTGCATATGTTTCAAACTTCAGTGTGCAAAATAAGAAATCATTATATAGAAGATATATTTCATTTTACTATTGACTATGAATCATAATAAAGCAAACTTACATTTCAAAATTACATTAAGTTGAAATATAAATATTATAACTTCCGATTACATTGTTTCAAAGTAAAAGCTGTAACAAAACAATCAGTTTAAAAATCATTCAATAATTCATATCAATTCGTCACATCGCAAACACGAGGTTTGTATTTTGGGTCTGGTATTGGCCTCGAGAGGCACTACTATCATGTGTTGTCAACAAGATTCGTGATAGGTTTCCATCAGACCACTTAACTGGATTCCAGTACCCTCCACCAGTATAACCCCATCATCTAGCGAATCTGGTGCGCCTTGACATAATCAGCTGTTGTTTGTTGACTATATGCAGAGGTCAAAGGTGGTGGCTGATCCTCTAGAGATACACGCACATCTGAAGAAGCGGCTGAATATGAAGGGAACTGTCTCCGACGCTCCACCAAATTCAATCTCAACAGATCAACATAATCTGTAAATGTGAAGATTAATGTCGACATTTAAATTATTATGTTTTTAATAAATAACAATGAAATTAACTCTGATACTTGATATTGCACATGTTGGTGTCACTTAACAATTATAAAAGTTTGGTTTTAATATTTTTTTCTATCTTAATTATAATTTTTGTGTTTGATTCAACTTGATGAAGCATTTTTATTTAAAAAAAAATAACCTACCATAAGTGATTTGAGTTTTTTGTGGTTTGACTACAGCAAGTTCCCCTTTCTTTGTCTTAGGATAACTTAGCTGCCATTGGGCTTGGTGTCTCCTTCCATTTTCTCAAGTGTAGTGATGCTACACAGTGCCTGAAATAATTCACTGATAAATACTTAAAACTTTATGGATCATTTAATGATCAGTATAAATTCTTTCAAAATCAAAAAAAAAATATTCATTTGTTCATGCTTTATGTGTGTTAATCATACATGTAGTACCTGGCCATCATTGCAGGATAAAAAAGTGTGTGTTTTTTGGAGCAAAACTGTTGACCACACTATGGTAAACCTCCAGTCCATATGTCTGATGAAGTGGGGAAAACTTGCCAATGTCCTTTAACAGAAATTTACTCTCCACCACTTCTTGAAAAAGCTTGTGGGCCCTTGAACCTATCGGAAACAATAGCCAATCAATGATAAAACTAGAACTGTCCAAACGGGACAAAATACCCCCCGCTGGGTTTTTCAAAAATAAGTTTTTACATAATAAAGATATGTTTCAAACACAAATTATGAAATTTTTCTTCCAGTGACCTTGAACTTCCCCAAATGACCTTGGGTCAAGGTCATTACACATCCTTAGGTCAGGGGCAATCTTTGAGCGAAATGAGATCCTTCCAAGTTTATTCATAAGAAAGATATGGTTCGGGCACGAATTATGATATTTTTCTTCCAGTGACCTTGAACTCTCCCAAATGACCTTTGGTCAAGGTCATAACACATTCCTAGGTCATGGGCAATCTTTGTGTGAAATGAGAACCTACCAAGTTTATCCATAAAAGATATGAATCAAACATGATTTATGAAATTTTTCTTCCAGTGACCTTGAACTTCCCCAAATGACCTTGGGTCAAGGTCATGACACACCCTTATGTCATGAGCAATCTTAGTGTGTAGTAGAAGATTCTAATGTCCCTCTGTAAGAAAGATATGGTTCGGACACGATTGCACAGACAGACGGACAGTTAGACGGACGGTCAGACGGACAGCTCGACAGACGGAAAGACAGACAGACGGACAGACAGACAAGGTGATTCCTATATACCCCCCAAACTTCGTTTGAGGGGGGTATAATAACATTCGACAACTATTTTATAATTCAATAGTTCTACAAGGACATGATAAAATTTGGTTTCATACCTTCTTTAAGCCAAAGCTTCTCTTTATGTTCACAACTTTCTTGTTTGTTGGCAATGTGTTGGGTCAGTGATGCCCACTTCTGCTCCTTGAGTTCCCCTTTTTTCCTCGCTATAGACAACCACCCGGTAACAGTGGTTTACTGCACTCTTGACCCATGGCCTGATGTTCTGACAATCTTTCTTCTTGGCTGCTTCCTCTAACTTCTTTGACACTTCTGTTTATTAAAATTACTAGTAGTAGTTAAAAAAGTCAAAAGTTTTAACTTGCATATTTATATAAATAACTTTATTATGGACTATATTTTTTGAACAAACTATTTAAAACAAATGTAACAAAAGGAGGGCCTAAATAAGAAGATAATTCTTTTAAAATTCAATTAAAAATTAAACAAATTGAAAAGTTCACAAATGCTGAAAAAATCTAATTCACAGAAAACAATTCGGTAATTCTCATAAACAGAATTGTTAATTTTCCAGCATCGTTATAACCATTTGTTTTCAATTTAATATTGTAATTAATGGTTCATCTTTCTTTATAACAACACATTTTAGGAGTGCAAGTGCACTTGTGTGACGCGGAATGGATTCTTTTTCTTAGACGTGCTGCACTTTTATTATTGATAATAAATAATTTAGTAAGTCATTACGATATACAAATATATACTTACATCAGCCAGCTGCATATCGTTTAACATAAGCTCCCCGAGGCTTTTTTGGCGGGATAACAATGGCGGCGTTTTCATCCAGGGGCTTGATTAGGAGGTTACATCTGGAACAGCGTCGCTGCGAAGCTGAATCATTGCACTGGAATACCCATTTACCAACATTCTTTCTGGATCCCTTTCAAATTGACAACTAGTGAAATGTTTAGAGCACAATTAACTGTTAATTGTTGATACGAATCCTTAATTTCCACTGACAGTTAAAGGTCAACTTTGTTCTCCGTGCATCATCACTTGGAAAGATAAAAATCTTAGTCCGCTCCCCTTTTTCTGAATAATCAAACAACCATAGGCAGCACAATAAACTATTGTCACTAATACCCGACTATTATCACCATCTCTGACGAGATAATGATAATTATGAAATCCAATTAGGAGATAATCCAAACAGTGTCTCTAAAGCTTTCTCGCTCGAATTGTCGCTTTTGACGTCACAAGTAATATGGCGCGTAAAATCTCGGGTAGAATATACATGAAGCACTATTGAAATTTAATTAACTTTGAAATAAAGCAAGTTTATTTGTTTTTGGGAAAATAAATTATTATATGATAGGCATATATTCTGTCAAAATTTCAAAAATGAAGGAACCATGCCATAAGTCCTTTACAGAAAAGAAAATCTTCACCTCGGAAACGTTGTATAATTTCATTTTAGAAAAGTATGTTAAGAAAAATAATAAAATGATGTATTTAAAAGCTATAATATCATGTGGTTTAAACAATTAAGAAAATGTAAAATATAAAATTTCACAAACAAGTGACTTAAAAAATCAATGTCTCCTCTTTCACACACAGATATGAAAAGAATATTAACCGCATAAAACAGTTTTAGATGGACATACGAATAATGAAAATCTATATTACAACTTACAAAAAATATATATAAGCGGATTTTTGTTTGTATTTGACCGATATGCTCAATTTTTCTAAATTCTTGTCAGCTAATTATATCCTTTATACGAATGTTAATTATTATCTTTTGTCATTTAAGTAATTTTTTATTTATAACTCAATCCTTATGCAGAAAATGAGGAAAGAAATGGAAACCTAAAATACGTGTCCAAAGAAAAAGTAAAATAGGAGGTGCACAATGGCAATATGTATTCTGTGAAAGTTTGATTAAATTTCACTCAGTAGAATAAGAGGAGATGCGGATAAGAGATGGGTATCCCAAAGCGTAACAGACGGACGGACAGACGGAAATACTGATTACTATATACCCTCCCACTTTTCAAGCGGGGGTACAACAATATTTTCCTTTGATTTTGAATATATCAAAATGGCCATGATTATTATTCGGTGTACTAATACTGGGGATGAAGGAATTAGCTATAAAACACACAGTTTGACAATTTTTAAAACTGTCAATGATAACACAATTGAAAATTGATGAGGTTGTCCTTTAGAATAAAAAGGGATGAAAAATATCAAAATGGATATTGCAGACTTTCATAGACGTCGTAAATTTCTAGCTGCAGAATTGTGCCCATGACAAAAGGGTCTCATGGCATTTTTACTGGAACAGAGAAATGACGTCATAAAGATGTGACGTTGCAGACTGACGGTGAACTTTGACGCAATTTTTTTAACCACGTGTTTTGACGTTTGATGCATCTAGAGTTTTTATCTTTGTTTCCAACATGCTGTAGAATTCATTTCCTTTATACAGCTCAACGCACTTTTGAAGCTCACATGGTTTTTCGCACAAATTAAGGTCACGTTCTTTTTGCATCAAAATGAACATTATCGACCTTTAATATGAGACATAGCCCTAATGTGTTTTTAATATTTTATGTTAAAGGTACCTATTCTTTATATTTATTATCTTAAAGTTTTAAAGTCAATGTTTTAAATGGGACTTCATTAATTAATTATATGATGTTACATCTGTATGATTTTACCATATGTATTTTCAAATAAAAATAATCCAGCATTCTTTGATACTATTTAATTGAAATTTTCAAATTGACATCTAAAAGCTGAGTATTTTTTCAAAGTACTTTGCACATTTTCTATACTCGTCGTGGTTTTGTCGAAATTCAGCACCGAAAAATGGCAATGCTGCATAAAGAAATCATGCCAAAGACAGGATAAAAAGTATTGTTTATCTTTAAAAATAGTAAATTGTTACCATTGAAAAGAAACTTCCTTTACATTTACGATCTGAAGTTTTAGAGTTTTGCGGTCAGATGTATCTTTCATGAAGCTAGTTTAAGAAAGTAAACCTTGGAAATACCAGCTTTGAAAAGCAGAAAAGCAGTCAAAGCAATCAGAAATACTAATATCATCTTGCGCTTTAAAGAGTCATGTTATTGTATAGAAATACACAAGTTACATAATTTGCACTGTTTTTGAGTCACTGCAAGGCAAAGAACTGCTTTAAAAAGAACAATTCAGCTTCGTTTATACAAAAATTCACAAAAAACAGAAACCATTTTGTTTGTTTAATTTTCATTTTTAAACGAAAATTATCTGGAAATGCTTAAAATCTGAAACTACTTAAAGCATTGTATTGAATGAGAAAATAGGAAAAAAACAATCAAATTAAAGAACCAATGAAATCATAGGATAAAACTGTACTCGGGCCAATGTACTCAGGCAACTCAATCCAGATACGCAATAGAACTTTTGGCTAATCAAATTCTAAGATCATATTTCTCAAAAGGATATGAAAAAATAAATTAAAACGAATAAACAATGATAAATACATATAGAAAAAGATTTCATAGTATCACACGATAATAAGTTATTGCAAAAATAAGGAATCTACAGTAAATACATATTAGAATTCAAAAATAGGGGGGAAATGTGTGCACTGGTCCTAGATTTAATTAAATACAAAAAAGAATTGGGGGGTCCATCCCCAACGTGTCTGTGTCACTGAATGATATACAAAACTGTATGACCAGACTCCCCACAGATGGATCATTGAATCAATATGACAATTTCACAACAACAAAAATACTGTATACAAGGTTATTTTCGCCCCGTGTTATTTTCGCCCTTTTGCACCTGCAAACAGTTTTGCCCCGTTTTAAATTCGCCCAATCAAAGTTCTGTTTAAGAAAGTATGCTGTGTAATTTCAATTCGTTCCGTCTTAAATTCGCCCATTGAAGAAGAGGACGAAGGGGGCGAAAATAAAACGGGGGCGAAAATTTCCCTGTATACAGTATTTCAGATGTTTTATGTTATTTTTGAATCTTCTGAGTATTTTTCCCCCCTATTTCTAGACAATTTCCCAGTCCGTTTCTTTCATCTTCAAGCAGGGCCAAATGTTTCCAATCGAAAATAGTAGATATGGGATTGGAAACCCAATTGGCTAGCGAAGATGGGTTTTTTCTCAAAGGGACACAACTTTATTCAGCCAAGAAATATCATATTCCCCAAGGGCACAAAATAGGCTTGCATTACAAGGGTTAGGGGGTCATATACTTTTTTAAAATGTTGACATCAGACCTGCATTCGGTGGGTCACACCAGCAAAACTGACCTCTCAACTACCACTCATAATGATCAGTGGCGTGTCATTGTTTTCACCTGCAAAATCAATCAGTTGACCTGAAAGTATGTGGTGTTTAAAAAAGAACTGGAATAATAAGAGCAAAACAAAAAATAATTCTTATAGTATACACCGATAATTTTCTTTCCCTTACAGATTAAAAAAAAATCATGTTTCCATATGACGCCGAGATTTTTAATCAATTTCTTGACAATATTTGCTTGAAAATAATGATCTGATTAATGGTATGTTTCTTGATATTAATGACAAATATATCAATTGTATTAAACTTATATTACTTACAAAATATATTGTTTAATTCACAGTTTTCTGGACTTCAAATCGTTTGCAGTGCATTACTTACATGTACATGTAGTATGTCTTTTGAAAACAAAGACTTAGTTATATACATCTCTAATCCCTGTTCACATCAGGCATGCAGTTTATTTTTGAAAGTAGGAGGGGATGGGGCAACCAGAAAAAATTTTTAATTTTCTTTAAGTACAGCTATTTATAAGAACCAGGCAGAAATGAAAATAAGTGATTCATGATAGTGATAGATTTTTCAAAAACTATCATATTTACATTAAGATACATTAAACTAAATACTTAATCACAGTTATAAATGGATTTCATGCATAGTTGATTAAAAAATGAATTCAATATATACTGAAACAGTCAACAATATCCATTGAAAGGTGTCTGTACGTGCAGGTGATTTTTTAAGAAGGCCCGCACTCTCCTTGAATGTGAATTATAA
>PRKT01000430.1:372840-435682 GCA_003671525.1 Saccostrea glomerata | reverse complement strand
TTTTTTTTTTTAAATTTCTGACAGCCTATATTTATCGCATCAAAATGTACCTGAAGATTTCTAATCTCCGAATGAAAAAAGTTCTTTATTTTCTGTGATTTGTTTCGACATGTTTTCTATCCTTTCAGCATGGTAAGACGGGTAAAACTTCGCCCTTAACTTACGCAAAAATGAAGACAGACTTCTTCCCCTTTGGCATGCTTCATCATATCCGCCGTGGATATAGTACTGCAATCATGATATCCATTCATCACAGTCCTAACGTATAATATCAATGACTGCTAAATTTAAATAAGAAAATACCGAGTTTATATCTCTCAATTGATTCGATACAGAAGAGCATGTTCTACGAGTCAACAATTTTTAAATCGAGGTAAGTTCTGACAAACATAATTGATAAAGTACGATTATCAATATACCAACCATGCTCTGGGATACACCAACTTCTTTGTCAATATTTTACCTTGTTTTAGTTTGTTTATACGTAGAACATTATCAGCTCTTAGATATCGAATCAACTGAGAGATGCTAACTCCTTTTGCAGGTGATAAAGGTGTATTACTGCAAACGTATGGGAAGATGACGAATGAAAAAATTTAAGTCATCATATTAGTTTTTATATTACCATTTTCAAGTAAAATATCTAAATATGAAACAGATGAATCAGACTATTTGATACCTTTGAACACAAGCCCACCAGGATATATCTTTTTGACATACATGTAAGAATAGAAATTACAAATGTTAATTGACAATACGTCGTCAATATATCTAAATGTCAAGATGGAGGCCACGGCCAGTGCTTTGTTCTTTTCTAGTAAAAATTTTTGACAAATTCTGCTTCTAATGTTTACAAAATGAGGTCTGCTTATAACGGAGCGCAGTTGGTACCCATGGGAATTCAAAGAGATTGTTTGAAGACCTGGTCTCTAAAAACCACATAGATATTGTCAATCAGATACGCTAGCATCTTTTTGATTTAATCACCATAGGAACCTTGATCTGAACACAAATGCATTATTCAACCCTGTATGGCTGTGAACAAAAGAGTCTTTTTTTTTCTTGGAATCTATTGAGATTATTGCCTAAAAAACATTGATTACATTTCCATCTCTATTAAAATTGACCAAAGAATGGGTGAACTTATTTGGCCAGAGACATGCCGTAAATTTTAGTTTCACAAATTTTTTTTTTCCATCATATAAACCCCCGATATATTAACCGTGTATTCATGGTACGCATGTGAATTTAAAACGCTTTTTTCTAGGTAAACCAAATAAATATCGAAGGTATGGTGCCTGAAGATTTCTTGAATATCAATAGATAATTAGGGTCACGCGTTTTTCATCGTCCGAATACATAGTCAGCACATGTTTGTCGGCTGTTCTTAAGAAAACTGTAGTTGTATATTGAACAAAATAATGTTATATTAAAAGGAGAGGAGCCGACAAACATGTGCTCTCACTTAATTTAACAAAAAATATGTTCGAAAGAAACTTTTCGCTTTCATTATAATGTCTTCGATTGACCTGTTAAATATTACAATTCATCACGTGATGTCCACCTGCGAGTGTACTCGTGAAAACAGTTACATTGTATTCTCCAACCTGACCTCGATCTAAATTATGTCTTTGAGCGTGGTTTGTTGCCGTTTTCAGAATTAATCAAAATAAAATTGTTTTATTTTTGCGTGTCATCATATTTTTAAAATTATAATACCGCTGATATATTCTAAACACGTATCCAAATCTCTGGAGAGAGAGAGAGGTATAGAGAGAGATGTCAACAATGACGCCGATCGATAGCCCTGTCTCCTATAAATATTGATTGTGTGACATAAAAACCACTCCGGGTACATGTCGAATTCCGGAAGACCTCATACTCATGTATCGTTGCTTCAATTTTGATTCATGACAACATTGCATTGTTTTTTCACAAATGTTCCACCCAATATAACCAAGTATATGTAGCTTTTTCCATTGCTCGTAATATATTTTGGATTCACTTCATTTACAGCTTGGAGGAGAAGTCGCAAAAAGATCCAAAATAGGGCGTTAAGTCCACCCATTCTTTTCATTGCATTATTATAATGTCGAGAATGGTCCTTTGTCGTTTTAATTTAATTAAAAACGTTTTGTAGGGCAGCCTCAAATTCAAATTCAACCGGTACAATTTTGATTAAAAGGTAATTTTATAAATAAAAGAAGGAAAGAATTGGATCGAAAGTTCCGCTGATAATAAGTATCTCAGCTTTATGAAGTCAAGTACAATTCGAGTCAGTAAACATTTGGTTTATTAAACTTGAAAATTGATAAAGTTTCTGTGAAAAGCAGTTATTTTAAACTATTAAAGAACAACTTTATGTTACATCAAAATGCGTTTTAAAAAACATAAGAAAAATGTTATTTAATCGATTTTTCTTTCACTTATTAGAATTACAATTTTAGTATGTTTCCCTATTAACTAAGAAAATGTTTTTTGTGGTATAACTATTAAAAGAAAATGCATAGGTAAAATATTTTTTACAATCTACATTATGGAGTTGATAACATTGTTTTCTTCAATAAACCTGATAGTGATTTTTAACAGTGTCGCTAACTCACAATCTGTCAATATTCATTTTGCATCTATAAGTAGATCGTAGATGACTCATTGCAAGCCACATTATCAGAGTTGATGATGCATCAAATAGAATAAAAACAAGAACAGTTGCAATTTTACATTAATTTACTGTGTTGATGCTGCATAGACTGAAAAAAAAAACAAGAGGCCTATGGGACTTATATGTCACCTGAGTATCATGTAATAACTTTCCAACAATTTGATACGTGTTTTAAACAGAGGGCATGAAATTCACAATTTGAAAGAGGCACCACTGCTCATCATAACTATACACTTACATGTAGCATGCTTACTTTGGTTACTTAATACCTAGAAGTAGACCCGAGTAATAAAGTGCATTTCACTTTATAACCAGTTGTGCACCCCACCCCACAGGAACCACTGACCCTGGAGACATATTTCAAAATTTAGGAAATTTTATCATAAATTTCATTTCATCATAATTTGTTGATTATTACCCAAGAGCAGATTTTAAAGCATCAATACATTTTCAGATATGTAACCCCCCATCTAAGCACCCCTGATCCGGGGGACCTGAAATAAAGAACATTTTGGAAGAGGCAGCTTTCTTTATTATAAATATGTACTTTGATCATTGGCATAATAACTAGGAGGAAAGGAAAAGATTTTCAAAGAATTCATTTATTTTCACTATGTAAACATTTATATAACGCAAAAAGTCCTGTCCTAGGTGACCTGAAATTCACAAATCTCAAAGAGGCATCTTTCCTCATTATAACTTTGTACATAGTTCATTGGTTTAATACACAAGAGCAAAAAAAGAAGATTTTAAAAGATATAATTCATTTTTACTATATAATTTAGCACTGGAACCCCTAACGATGGGGCTATGAAATTTACAATTTTGGAAGAGGTAGACTTATTCAACTTAACTATGTATTTGGTTAGTTTATTTAATACCCAGGAGCAGAGAAGAATTTGAAAGCATTTATGCAATTTTACTATATATTAATCTATATAACCCAGCGCTAGCTATAGAATCCCTGACCCTGGGGCCATGAAATTCACAATTTTGGAAGAGGCAGCCATATTCAATATTACTATGCACTAAGCGTTTTATGTAATTTTTTTCTGTAAAAGCTGTGACGTTAATTCCCGGGATAGCAACCAAAGAAAGACATGCATTTCCATTATTTAACCAAAACCGAGATCCCGTGTCACAGCATGGACTGGTACTAAAAGTATCTCTCACTGCTAAATGAAACGGATTGTCTACATTTGAATTTGAGGATCTCCATAGAAAATATTTCATTGTTTATATTTACCCCTGTATGAAAAAACATTCTTACTAAAATTAAATATGTTTAATATTGTATTATTGATGAATATTATTGCATGCTTAACTGACGGAACAGAAATTGCTCAAGAAATCCATGCTTGTGACTTGCTTAGTGTCGTTTATCCACTGATTAATGACAATGGTCTTCATAAGAAATAAAGGAAAAATATTCAGAGGATGTAAATATAAGTCTACATCCGAATCACCGGTCTACAGGTCCTGCAGTTAGATAAGAACCCGTAACAGGTAACAGCATCAACTCTCTACTCCAGTACTGTAGAGCAGACGATAATAAAACCGTGCCACACTGTCAACCCTTTGGAGACTTTGTTTAAATACGCAGTACTCATAATGCAGGTACTATCTTGTTGTGATAATGTGCAGATATTTGGCTTATCTCTTTAAATTTATGGCTTACGGTATAATTTAGGGATGTCAACGATTTATCGAGTACTCGACTATCGTTCGATCATACCGACTATCGACTAAAATTTCTTTAGTCGGTTATTCGTTAAAAATGTGTTACCTAATTGTAATTTTATATTTAAGGTAATATACTTGGATCCGCCAATTTCATTTATTTACAAATCAATTTTCTCGAAAGTAAAACTCTGGGTAAGGTTTAATTGTTTAAAAGAGAATATTTGTATGTCGATCGATTATGTATTATATCCGAATCTGTCAAACATACAGTCTTCCTAGGAAGTTCTCTGGAAAATAAAGCTGGAAAGAAAAATGCTGCTATAACAAACATGATTATCAAGGATTTTTTACATATTGTTGTTGTATATTGTTTGGTTTTGTAGATTATAAAGTTTCAACCTGCAATTCCGTAAGACCTTGCATAATGCAACTATTTATAAAGAATAAAACAGCTGTTACATAATTGAAAATAATGTAATAATGCATGTAAATTCGGGGACAGTTATGAGCGTAATTAAATGGTGTTTCTTTCTGATGTTAATGTCATACAATCGGTGTGTTCCCCGAACGTCTAAAACCTATATAAACAGAATCATTATCACACTCAATTAAGAGGCACTCTGATGGGCACAGGTACAGTTTACCTGTGTTATCTGTGTCTTAAACTGTATGAATAAACTACCTGCATATATATGACTGTGTCAATGACTTGTAAGTTATTTAGGAAAAATCTTAGCGATAAGTTCTATCAAATGAATTAAATGTTGTTCAAATTTTAATATATTTTTTACTCAGATGTTCAAAGTATTTACTAGGTATTTTAGTCAATCTATATTAATCAAGTTTCAAAAATCTTACCAATAATTCCTATAAATTGAATTAAATGTTTTTCAAATGTTAAAAATATTTTTCTACTTAAACTTATAAAGTATTTATTTTAATGTTGTAGTATAAAACTACCTTCATCTAAATTAGAAAAAAGCTAGTTTTTTTTGTGCTAATTGATCTTGACATTGTAGATATATTCTATTTAATTTTTTTCTTGAGAGAATGTATTGAGAATACATCAGTTGAATTCTTTTATTTTTTTTATGGTACTTAATAATTTTTAATGTCTGTTTTTAGCTGAAGTTTTAAGCATTTACTCTGAATACATTTAATGTAATAACAATTCATTATAATATTTTCAAAATCGTTTTAAGTCTCCATAATAAAACTTAAATCTTACGATTATGAATTTTATTTTATGTATTATATGTATAATTTCAACTAACTAATAATTGGTAACGAGACTGGTTAGATCAGCTATTTTACTTTGAAAGTTAGATAAGACTTTTTCTGTGATGGCTTTTCACACCTGTCCCAGCCTCAAAATCTGAGCTTATGAGATGAGAGATTAAACCCAATAAATGTGGAAAAAGTGCTAATAAATGTATAGAACTGAAGTGATATAAACTCTGCTTACAATATTAATATAAGATATGAAAAGCATATTAAATAGTACTTAAAATGTGATTTTAATGAAGAGTACTCAAAGTGTTTCGTGTATTTAAAAATTAAATATTTGTAAATAAACTTGTCATCACTTTACATACATTGTGTCATAGTGCTTGTAATGAAATGTACTGAAATAAAAATAAAAATATTCATATGAAAAAACAACACTTCTTTGGTGTCTTGAAATATAGTTATTTAATCAAATAAATTAGGGTTTGGTACAAATTTTTTTTATTTCATATTTTATCTGAAAAATAAATATATTTGATTTAGAATATTAAATCGAGATAACACAGGTAACCTCTACCCTTGCCCCTCAGAGGGCCCCTTAATTGAGTGTGATAATTATACTGTTTATATAGGTTTTAGACGTTCGGGGAATAAACCTTAAATAAGATTGTATTGATTGTTTGCACAAAATCTCATAATTAGAATTAATCGAAAGTTATCTTTGTTTTTATAAGAAGCACGCCTTCATTGTTTACCAGTCGCAGGTCACTGACAAAACACATACAAATGGCTTATCGGGCACCAGTGTTTATGAAAAGAAAGGACAATGCCAGCATTTGATATCCTGCATTTAGAAAAATTGTGAAGTAAATATTATATCTGAAATCAAATATATTTGGAAACATTATGTATTTATTGTACATCGTAAATGTTAACGATTCAAGAATTCGTTGTAAAATTTTCATAGCGTAGGTTATATATTGTACAATTAGTCTATAAATGACAAATAGAGAAAATGACATGAAAAATAAAAAGATAATTTAAACGAATATTTCACTATCATTCGACTAAAGCCTCCAACTAATCGACTAAGCTGTCCGAATAAAATTGACATCCCTAGTGAAATTATTAATTTTGTTTAGCTGATCAACCTAACTTTTGAAAATTATGGTCCTGGTCGTAAACTTAAACAACTTCTAATTACATGTATCCAAATTTTCGATTTTTGTCATTGAATTTATCATCACGGTATAGCTCAATTGGTAGAGGGATTGCTCCTTGTTAGGAACCTCCTGACTTCAATTCTAGGCTAAAAAAAGGTATCACTGTTCACTAGACATGTGCTTTGCACTTTGAAGTACAAATTGCAGATCCTTAAAACCGAGGCCCCGTGTTATAGAAGTCTTTGGCCTTATGTCACAAGTGCAGACTGAAGGTCAAAATTTGAAGCCCTTCACTGGTATACAGTGACATCTCATCTAAGTGAAAAAATCATGTAACGTGACGTATAACAACATATTTAATTTAGAATGCAGTTTTAATTAAAGCTGCCACCTAGCGGTAAAATGCGCAGTAAAACAACTGCTACCACCTAGTAGTGTTCCAACAATAAATTATCAGGATTGCCAAATTTCATTTATTTTTATAAAATTTTCTACACTATAGTTTTATATTTTCAAAAAGTAGATATCCAAGCTCCCCTTTAATCTGTAAATGTTTCTTTCTTTTATTTGACAATACAACTGCCTAATTAATATACTTTTAACATTTTTATAACGCAATACACATAAAAAAGAGTTAATCTCTCTGTTTCAAAAATATCACCCTGTTCAATTTTTTTAATGTCATAGGAATCCTACACTTAATATTAAAATTTAATTTGAATAAAACTAATCACAATTGATGTAGATTACATTGTGTAGTGGAACACATTGACAAGTCCTTCCCTGTATCCCACCCAACGTGTAGACCCGTACAGAGATAATCTGAGTGGATGGTTCTCTTCTTTCTCTGTCAGTAGGAACTTTAAAAATTCGCCTTTGGGACCCAACGGGTGGATCTGTTTGTTATCTGGGTCAGTAACAAGGATGTTACAGAGGGAGTCACACATTATTCCAGCTGGTCTAAGGTCCCCTCTCAGGTTCTGTCCACGATAGACAGACTTCATACGACTAGACGGAGACATGATAAGTAGTTCACCTGCATTACGACTTGTATGGTTTGCAACACAGATATCACTGTTACTGTTCTGTGTGACTCTGACTGGCAATGTAAACAATCTGGTGTGACCGTCCTCATGGTACTCATAATCATAAATGACATCACCTGTCACTATGATGTGTCTCACCAAACGTCTGCTATGTAACTCTAATTTGTAACGATCTGATTTCTTGTCTATCAAGGTGAATAGTAGTCCACCGTCCACTGACTGACAGATTCCTACTGGTGCCAGTGGATCAATACTTATGACTGTAGAGACAGATTCTGATGGTGAAAAACAGCGGATGGAATTGTTTTTAAAGTAAGTAAAATAAACATCACAAGTATCAGCCACACTTATATCATTAGCAGCAATATTATATTTATGTTTTTGCTCACCTTTGTTGTTTACTTGTTCAATGAAGTCAAGTGATTTTGTATCTCCTATGTAGCACTGATCTTCACACAGTGCCCTCAATAAAAGTATTATTTCATCACCGTATTTAAGGTCATACGCAACGTAGTTTGAACTTTATTGGGTTCTTCCCTGGAGTTGAAGAGTTCCACTAAATGAAGGACTTGTGTGCAATATTTTTAATGTCTATATATGGATTTGTACACCTCTCCTAAAACAAGTTTCTATGAAAAAAAAATCTGGAGTTTATGTTTTGTAATTTTTATACATATTCTTTGAATAATGCAAAAATTTTCAAAATTTGATATCTTTTCAAAACCCCTGGTAAGGCATGCTGATTTTTTGTCTAAAAACATGCAATGCTATTATAAGTTTAAATTTAGAATATCTTGAAAAATTATCAGTAGGTAAGGTACGTTGCGTATGTCCTTAAATAAGTTTGTTTCAGTCATATTGATATCATCTAAATTCAAAGTCTTTCCTACCATATTTTCCAAAGCCTCATCAATGAATTCGCCTTTAAAATATCTCAATGAATAATTAAAAATGTTAAAATTAACATCCAGGCCAGACAGCTTTTTTGACAGTTCCCTGTGGTTGTCAATCAAGCCGTAATCAGACACGGTGCTGTTGTTGTCCTCCATAAACTTTATCGTCTCTTCATTATCTTTCTTCTTTTTGATTAGTTCAGATTTCACTTCATTCAACTTTTTATTTTTCTTCTCCAAATTATCTCTCAGTTTTTGTTCATTATTTTTCCTGATTTCTGTCAACCTGGTCATTATCTCATCAACATGCTTCTGAAGCTTTTTAATTTCAGAGTCACAAAGTTCTTTATTTTCTGTGTTATTTTTTGACATCTTTTCCACCTTTTCATCAATTCCAGGCAGAGCCTTTTCCTTTATTTTCCTCAGAAATTTAAGTAGACCTCTCCTCCTTTGGGTGGCTGCCGTGGGTATAGTGCTCCATTCGTGATCTCTATGATCAGTTTTAGCACACTTTCCACAAATGAATTCATCACAATCCTCACATAACATATCAATAGGTAAATCATGCATTTTACACATTTCAATATGCTCTTGGGGAGAGCCCAGTGGATACTTTGATTTACTGGTTGCCATGTTTGTTGAGAGTATGGGCTTTCTGTAGCCTAGATTTGTGATAAAGGTATAGTAGCTATATTTTGTGAAGTGATTTGGACTTTCAACCTGATATCATACAGCATGATATGTAAAGTGCACAAGTGTAAGTTAAGTTAACTTAGTTAACAAATAATAATATGTGGTAGCTTTTAACTAAGTGCATTCCTGTGTCACTAAAGTAAATTTTGAAAAGATATCTAGAATTTCATTAATTAGTTTAGAGGTATGCATTTTGACAGGGGTTAAAGATTTTTTATCAACAAAAATTTGAATTCTTGGAAGATAATGCCACTAAAATGTGTACTTTTAAGTAAAACCATCAAAAACAACAATAAAAAAAGCTTTATTGTTTCATCATGTTATTTAAAAAAAAAAAAAACCAAGTGACCACAGCACTCACCTTGGTTAATATGAACCTGTTGTTCTTAACCAGCAGACCGTTTTTTTACTCTATAATATAATATACTATAGAAGTCCTTTTTTCCGCGTAGTATTAATTAACGTAATGCGCGCGGTAACAAATTTTCCACGGAAATTTGTCCAAGCGTACTCAATATAACTGTGTACGACACAGTTAACGTGTGAACGACATTCTTTTCCATGTCGCACACAGGGTGGAACAAAATTTTGTCAGACGAAAACAGCTTTTCTTTTACTGAGAATCGCTCCCGCGGAATAAAATGATCCATCATGACCATGGACTTCAAGTCGTTTTAAATACATTCATTTACGTAATATTTGGATTTTTTTTTTTTAGATATTTATTTACTTTAAGAGAAATCTTAATGATTCCGTATCAAAACCAGACACTGACACATCGGAAATTCTGGTCCGGTGTAAAAAATGACGCAAAGGACGGAAGGCACTGTACATCGTTCAGGTCAGAAGGTCCGATGTCTTTTGCATAGACTGCAGCATGCTGTGACCCCACCCTTCCCCGAGGAAAGGGGTGGAGTGATAAGATTTGAAAAGAGTTAAATCAGACTATACATTGTACTGAGTTTAGTAATGGACAAGAGATGATGTGTCTGAACACAATTTGACCACTTAAAGTAAAAACAAGAGGCTCATAGGCCACATCGCTCACCTGAGTAACTTTACCAGATGTTCCCCTTGTAATACCTGTTGTAACCCCACCCTACCTACGGGTCATAATTAATCTGCTCTCCACCAGGAAAACTGACTACAATAGTCTGACTGAAGATATAAGATTTCAAAACAATTTTGAGTATACTCTGTATAATATCTTGTTTGAACGTGAGAAAATAGAATCAATTTGATTTGGATTATTTTAGCTTGTATTAATTTACGATTATTACAATTCCTTACGTTACCGGTAAATCATATGAACATGATTCTATTCCACATAATCAGATTTCTTTAACATGTGGGATTTTTTCTTACTATGCTCCTAAAAACGGTTATTATTGTGAAAAATGAATTTTTGTGACATTTCGTTGCTATGGTAACAGAATATTTTTAGAAATTCGTCTCTGCCTCCAGACAAAAGGCGACAAAACAAGAGTACAATTGCTAAATAGTAAACATTGATTTTTACAATAAATGTAACAGTATGTGGAATTCACTTTATGAGTGGGAACGAATTAAAAAAATTAATATGTGTAAGCGGTAAAAATTGTGAGCATGAAAATAATAAAATTTAAAAATGTTTTTCATTTATGATATGGATAAAAAAAAGGTCTTTGTGCCTTTCCTATTGCCATAAGATTTTCCTTTATTCAAGCGGAAAATTCCTGTAGTATTCGTAGAAACCCATAATTTAATTCTCATTCAGCTGATTTGTCAGGTAAATTAAAAAGGAATGCCACACCAGCTTTTTATTTTATAGATCTCTGAGTCAACCTTTTAAACAATGGTTTTAGCATTGAAAAGCCGACATAAGCTCTTAATTATTTTATATGATTTTTTTTTGTATTTTTACAAAAAAAATGAAAAAAAAAATCATTTACATCAAAATAATATGCTTTCTTGTCAAAATTTTGCTGTAAATGAATGTATCACATGAATACCTATTAAAAATGTATACATGTTAGATAAGCCGTATAGATATTAACAATTTTTAAATAGAAAAATATTTATGAAAATAAAACACATATTTTGTGAATATTTTTGAAGTTGTGGTTAAAATCTTCTTAAAACCAGTCACAACTGGGAAGAACATGTTCGTTAATCATATTTATAAAAGAAATTGAAGCGAAATAGCCAAATTATAAAAAAAATTATTATTTTTTTTAATTTTGGCCAATCCCGATCAAAATTAAACCGATCCCAACATTAATTGTACAATTTTTGGAAAAAAAATTCCCAAAGAACACTAGTCTGGTTAGGTGTAATAGGTTTAAAACAATATTGAACAATAAAATGGATTTTTTCATTGTAAATACACAAAGAGGCAATAAAGAAGTATTTCATTCATTTTGTGTTAATTTTGATCGGGATCAGTTCAATTTTGATCGGGTTATGTCCAAATATTAAAAAAATAAATTTCTCTAAAATTTCTCAATTCGTTTCAATTTCTTTTAAAAATATGAATGACAAACATGTTGATCTCAGTTGTGACTAGTTTTATGATGTTGTTTCCAATGGTTTAAAAAATATTCACAAATAATGTGTTTTATTTTCATGAATAATTTTTTATAAAAAAAATAATAAGAAGTCTGACCAGCCTTTCTTTACATAAATTCAAATCTTGACCTTTACTCTTCACCCGTGGCCATTGGGCAGTATTATACGTGTAGTTCTAAATTCTTACATGACACGGGGACTCAGTTTTTAAAGATCTGCAACTTGTACTTCAAAGTGCAAGCACATGTCAAAAGAACAGTGCTATCTTTTTTTTAAATGTAGCCGAGATTCGAATTCAGAATGTTCCGTACATGGAGTGGTACCTCTACCAACAAATCGCGCTATACCGTGACAGTATAATCAATGACAAAGTATGAAAGACTAACTACATGCAATTAGAAAATTTGACGTGATAGAAAAAGGTGACATGATTTGCAAATGACGTCACAACTGCCTATAGAACAGTGCTACCTTTTTTTCATTGCAACCGAGGTTCGAACTCAGGACATCTCGATCACATAATGATCTCTTTACCAACTGAGGTATACCGTGTGATCATAACTTTCAAAATATGGGTTGAACAATTAAACAAATTTAATACTGTAACTGAAACCCATCAATTTAAATAGAGAATCCAGATATCAGCACATCATCACAACAAAATAGTACAGGAGCTTCTTGAGACATTTTTTTTTTTAAAAAGTATCCAAAGGGTTGACAGCGTGGCATAGATTTATTATCGTCTGCTCTACAGTCATGGAGTAGAGAGTTGATGCTTTATGTTACGGGCTCTAATCTAACAGCAGACCCTGGAGACTTGTCTTTTGGATATCTGACCGTATAAACCGAGATCCCGTGTGTCAGCAGGGGCTGGTACTAAAAGTATCCCTCCCTACTAAATGGCATGGATTGCTGAATATATATATATATATATATATATGTGCTTAAAGAATTCGACCCACAAAATGCCTCATTTGGCCTAACAAATATGTAAATTTTGAAAAGGGCATTAGAAAATATGTTTAGGTTTATTATCAACCTAGAACATTGACACATTTCACATGTGCAACAATTTCGTCAAAACCGGATGTTACGATGTAAAACTAAATTCTACAACGCAGCAAGGTTCGAGTTTTTTCCGGAAAATTGCGCAAATTTTACACAATAAATCGTGAATTTCACATAGAGCACAGTCGTTACCGCAAAATATTGAAACAGAAAAATAATTATAACTGTTCGACAAATAATTTCCAATGAAAATATTTTGCGGTAACGAGTGTGCTCATGGTGAAAAAAAATAAAATAAAATGTCGACGCGTGTAAAAATGCTATGATCATGAACCACCATATTTGTCTTTGTCTTTTATACAAACTTTAAAGGGTCAATTAGAAAGGTTTATAATATTGATTAAGTAAGTGGATGGACACTCATATCACACAAGTAAGAAAATGTCAACTGAGGCACCTATAGACACGTCTGGCTACTGCCCGAACATATCCGTTAAAAATGCCGATTTATCGATAGTTCTTTTTTCCAAAATTAGATTGATTTACAGACAAGTACAACTTTCAACTTACTATATGTTTGACTATCGCAAATATAAACTTTCATGTCAATTATTATGTTTGTTTATGACTGTGACGAGTATAAGAAATAAGAGTTAAATCTAAACTTTGTTATCAAGAATCGGTAATTTTTTTTAGAGTGACAGTCAGTGATTCATTGGTAGGTCATAAGACATCAAATAAATAGATAACACACATGGAGATAGAAAAAAAGCAGTCAATTTTCATTGAAGGCAATAAATGTGGCAAAGAATTTAAAAATTACATTTCTGAAATCAAAGGAAAACAAACTTATGAGTTCACAGTTGTACATGACGTTACTCGGTGTACGTCATTTCTGACGTCATAATAGATGCAGTCATTGGGAATCAGTGGCAGAGAGAAATGGGGAAAATTCTTTTTTTTTTTTTAAGATATACATGTAGTTTTCTGTCGCTTTGTTAAATTCATTTAATTGAAACGGGAAATTATCTATTATTAAAAAAATAACATCTCTGTGAACTGGATTCAACGTAGAACTCGTGTGTGTATTTACATAAAATGCACATGTTCGCTTTAACAAATTCCCACGTCGATGCATACAATACATATATTTGTATAAGTACCACATGTAGCAGCAATATATATTAAAGTAATATACGCCGTATAGATGCCGATTTGTATGTGAAACAAAATGATTAAATGATGTTAAACACATAAAGTGTAATGAAAAAATAATATTTCCACAAAATTTAACTATAAAACTCGTTGTAATAACAGAACAATAAAGCAATATCTGCAATCAAGAATTCAGTCTTTTCATGAATATTGATAAAGGAAGTGCGTAAACAGTAGGTCTAAATATAGACACGTACTGAAATTGCTTACTACGACCATAAATGTGTTTTCTATTTCAAGAAAAACTGAGACCATTTTACACTTTCCTCTTATAAATGCTGTCTATATAAAGGTCTTATTAAGGAGCCTTTTCGGGTAAAATCAATCTTTCAATGTAAGTATTAGTAAAATGTTGATGTCTGTACTTGTATTTCACTTTTTATTTTGACACGTATTTATAAGAATTACATACGCATGGAAATCATAATGTGAAAATGAAATGGAAAGTGATAAACGATAAGCTAGCAATGCACAATTAAAAAAAACATAATAAAATTATTACATGTAAGTCAATCGCTAACAATGTATTAACAACACACTACAAATACCGAACTCCATACATAAATTATTTTACTGGATTAAACATGACCCAGCGATTGGCTGGTTCGCGAAGATGAGAAAAAACATCTGTGAGATTGAGGTGTGCGCGAATCTCGCGGATATTTCTCGCTTGCCTGTGAAAATTTATTAACAGCTGAGGCCTAATATTCGCGAGTGCTCGCCAAGTTATTAAAAATGTATAGAAAAAAGGTCCTTTCAACTATTGTGTACATGTACTTCTTTTCAAGTAATGTACTGGTATTTAGTTCTAGATTTTTATCGCAAATCTCGCTTCAAAGTATACACTCCGGCCGAAATAGCGTTGCGTTGTGTGATGATACTACTGGATCTGACAATTGAACAATTTGAATCACGGATTTCGTTTTGTAAAACAAGCGTTTTAATTGGTTGATAAGAACCCGCCCACTCTCGCGCGGAAAAAAAACAAGTCAACAAAGAAACTGTAAAAATTTTTTTTAGCATGTGATATATTCCTTACGCAGACGATACATGGATATCATTCGATGGCACACATTATTTCATTTCATCCTACATGTATTTCTGCCGATTTCCTATTGACGACATTTTACACTTTAGGTGTTTTTTCTGTGCAACTTTTCAGTGCATTAAATTTTTTTTTCTCCATGTTTTAGTCATAAGTGAGTTATTTCATTGCGTTGGCAAACACAAATTTAAAACGGGGTATTACTGGAAATCATGTAATTACCCAGCTGATAGCAGACAACTTGTTATTCTGGAAAAAAAATAAATTCATAATCATAGGCGGTAAAACGCGTAAAACATCGGATTTATTCAAAGGTTTACTGTTTTATTGTCAATACTGTCAAAAATACATGTACCATATGTTTTAAATGCATCTGTGCTACTACGTTCCCATTTCAACGGTCGCCATGGCAATAAACATGCGACCAGAAAAATCTAGATCTTTGTTCTTTTTTGTGGGAAGTGAAATTTTTACTGTTATTGCGAATGTTATTCATTAAAATTATGAAATATTACTTATAATTCATGTTAAAAATAATTAATGTAACAACATTTACCAAATCAAAAAAAACGAGAAACGCCAACGGTTGTGTTCATGTGCCCCGGGAACATGCACCTGATATAACATGACATGACTGCTGCCAGCTCTGAAACATATCGCATTTGAAGATCATTATGCAGATTACCCACATTCACAATAATTAATAAGGTATTGTAAAGGTCTATCTATTCTTAGTTCAAAATGTACCACTTTTTTGCCCGTTTTCTACAGATGTTCTATTTTTACTTCGAAACATTCCATATTTTCGGCCTTACATTTGAAAAAGTGGGCGGGCCTATAAAAAAGCACCAATCAGATTCTTTGTTGGATTGCGCAATCGAAAGTCGGTAAGATTCAATTGTATTTCAGTCATATTCATCAGTATCATCACCCAACGCATCACAATATCGGCCGAAGTGTGTACTTTCAACCAAGATTTGCGATAAAAGGCTGCAGTATCAACTATTTTATGTATCTAAAACTACCGCAGCGGAAGTAATTTCCAATTTTTTTTTTAATTCTATTCATTCAGAATTATCATCTTGATTGATTATGAAGTTGATAAAATAAATATAAAATTGATTCTAATTATTGCATTTTAAAAGTCCAATATTCCTAAATATCTGTGCATTGTAATAGCAAGGTCATTCTATCGCTAATTGACGTGACGTTACGTTACAAAAAAATGACGTTCCTAATGCGTTTTTCTATTTAAACATTGCCATATTGCAAGACCTCGTTTTTAAAAAGTATAATAGATATTGAAAAAAGAAAAACGGTTATGAAAAGCTTAAAGTCTATACTATCTATGATAAAAATCGCGTTTATATCTTGCGAGAGGCATTTTTTGATGGTTCGTGGACTTTGCTCTTTGAAACTCTCCATAGCTAGGCAAAAATTAAGTGGCGTCTCCATATGCATAACTTTTTTAAAGGAATTAACGCCAAACAAACAGTCTACAAATTGGCAGTAACTAATGACAGGAAAATAGGAAGAAATTCACATGAAAAAGACAACAGATTCATATTTCAGCAATTAAATTAACATAACAATTTCAAAGGAGGAAATTTTGCATTTTTTTCAGTATTTATTTCCTATACCAAGTATATGTATAGATTCATTTAAATGTTTGAATTAATACATCAATATATACCAAGCCTATATGTATATGGATTCATTTAAATTTTAAATTCATCGATAACAAAGCAGTTAATTGATTTAATCACCACAAACTATTAACAACTGGGAGGAATACAACTCACTTGTTTGACAAGGTATTTAACAGGTCTAATTCCCCCTCCTGTGCCCCAGATATTATCCAATCGGACGATGCCGTGTTTTCTACTGAGGAGGAGCTCCGCTTTGTCTAACGCTGCCTGTTTATGCTCGTCATCCACGTTGCCTTTATACGTCATCACAAACTTCGGAGCAATACAGTCATCGGCTATTGCTCGGGCAATAAACTGACCAATCACCTGAATTACAAAGATAAAACAGCCAATTGAATTGAGTTTATCATGCAAATATCTTATTAAAAGCTTCATAATTTAATTTTGGATATTCTTTCATAACTTGCACACAAGCTGTCTTCTTTTACAAACTGAAACACCATTGTTTAATCTTTATTCAAACGTATCCTTCTTTTCAATCTAAATTCTCTTAAAGAAAACTACATAAAACATATCTCTAAGTTTCACTTTCAATTTAGTTTTACAATAAAAGATCTTCAACTTACAGCGGGTGCCTCTGGGGTATCAATGGTCAGCTCCGCCAGGTTATTTAGGATCGAATCGAAACCCGAGCTGACATCATTGGAAGACAGAATTTTGCCATATAAATCAGAGATCAAAACGGACGTCATTTCTCGGTGAGCTGCCTTGTGGTCCAGAGCTTTACTGATCGCGATCTCCAGAATCTGGGACTTCTCAGCGTTTACGTCCATCTCATTAATTGTTCTCTATAAATAGCACACATACAAGTGTCTTAATTTTAAAATCAACCTAAAGGTTGATTTTAAAATTAAGACATTTTTATCAAACATACTCAAAGAGGCTCTTTTCAATGGTTGTCATTTGCAATGCATGTTTATTAAGCTTCCGAGATCAATAAATATATGCAAATGTCAATCGCAATGTACATATTGTAAAAAAAAGAAGGTTAGTTTCCCTAGATTCATCTCCCATAATAAATTTGTTTATGAACCCAGACAAAAAAACATTCGATTCACCTGTCTACTTTATATCAACATAAAAATATTCATAAATCTGTTGACCTTCAAAGGGACACTTACAACCACTTCCTCCGTGTTTCCGTTGTCATAATATTCCAGTAAGACAGGTTCTAAGATCTTGTTTAATTCTTCTATAGAAATTTTAGGTTTTATCATATCTACAACATATTCATCCTGAAAAAGAAAGAAAGATAAATTAATTTTGTTCACCTCATCATTTTCCAAGCAGCTTTTAGTTTAACATGTAATTACAACAAAGTCATGTGGAATCACCAATTTCCATGGGGTTTAATTTTTGTAGTATTATTGAGAGACCTAGGAATTTGTGTCCACCATAAAACGTAAAATTTCATAATAGTGCATAACTTCCGCAACCATGAAATCAAATCCCCCTAAACATACTGTAGAAGCAGATTTTTTAGCGAGGATTTGATTTTGGCATTATTAGTGAGTGTGTTAAGATCGCTAAAATTGAATATCGCTAAAAATTAATTGTGTTGTATTTGTAATGGCTTCTCTAGACAGCTTTTGAATATCACTAAAATTACTTCTCGCTAAAACTTCCACTTATGCGGTATTTTCTTGAAACCTACAAAAATCTAACCCACAAAAGTAACATACCATTAATCAGATCATTATTTTCAAGCAAATATTGTCAAGAAATTGATTAAAAATCTCGGCGTCATATGGAAACATGATTTTTTTTTAATCTGTAAGGGAAAGAAAATTATCGGTGTATACTATAAGAATGTGATTGAGGGTATATACAGTGTACATCATTCTACTGCCTGAGCCTGATTGATTCACAAACTTGTCACAAAACATGGTAATTTCCTCATTGTATTTTCATAAGAAAGACAGCTTTATATTTTCATTGCTTAAGACCATTCCTAACAATTTCTGTAGAAAATATCATGCTGCATGGAAGAACTCATGTAAGAACTTGTTTTGCCTTGGGATTGTTTTATTTTCTTAACGAATTTTAATTTTTTTCTTACTTTAGAAATGGCGTCCAATTATGAGAGTAGTAGATTTTAACTATGGTACATTACTTAGGTTAGATTGTTCTAACTAAGGACTATACGGAAGAGAACAGCATTCTGGGTAAGTTTTTGTTGCTTATTGATTGATTGATTGTATATTGTTTAACGTCCCTCTTAAGAATTTTTCACTTATATGGAGACGTCACCGATGCCGGTGAAGGGCTTCAAATTTAGACCTATACTCGGCACTCAGGGCCATTGAGCAGTGAGGGTTCTTTATCGTGCCAACGCCTACCGTGACACGGGACCTACGTTTTTAAGGTCATATCCGAAAGACCCGTGACTTTCACTTCTAGTGCCGAGCGCTTGGCGAAGGAACAGTCACTACCTATGTTTACGTCTTAGGTATGACGCGGCGCCGCGATCGAGAATCGAACCCGGGCCTCCCGATCACGAAGCAAACGCTCTACCACTAGGCTACCGTGACCGGTGTGTTGCTTATTGACAAAATGATATTATGATATTATGCACTATATTACTCTATTTCAATTTTTTCTATAAGCATACCCGATATTTCTGTCAATTCTAAAGTGTTGATGAAAAATGCATATTTACAATTAAGGTGATTTATTGATTTCCTAGGGTTTGGTCAGCAGGGAATGCTTACTCCACCTATGCACCTGATCCCACCTCTGGAACGTCCATAAGTCTATGTTAAATGCCCTCTTCACATATTTGTACAAGTAAAATTGATGCAAAGCATCAAATCGGCCGCTAACATATTTAGCATGTCAAAAACGTATTTTGTCAATTCAAAGCATTTATGCAAGGAAAGCACAGGGGATATTCAAAGCTGAAATAGTGATCATTTTTTTAGGCCATCTTCAAAGCAAAATTAATAAATAAATGAATATTTTTAAAAATTTAATAGAAATTTGCTAATCTTATGGATTTATTGATGTAAAAAAGACAATGATTAATATGAGAAATTATTGGCATCAAAATGAAGATCTAGGCCTCTCAAGATGAACCACTTGCTGATACCGGGCTTTTGTCACGGGATAATGCCTTTATGGTTTCTGCAGAGTAGGCTATGCTGCATAATATTTGTGTCATTCGCAGCTATAGCATTTTCAAACACGTTTTTTATTATATTTAAGCAACTCAATTTTTTATTCACCATGCACTTTTACCATGTGCACGTCATTATTATCCGGAAAATCACGACGATTTCCTTTCGTATCTTACACACTCCCTGGATGGGGAGTACACATTGTAAACTCTTTTTATTTAACCATAAATTATCAATTATCTTATGCAAAATGATAATGAAAATAAAATATAAAAACAACGATGAAAACTTTGTTTAAAGCAAGTTTTTGAAATATTTTACTCATGATTTCATACATGTTATCATTTGAGAATTATTTTATTGAACTAATAAAATAATAACATCTTATTTCCCTATGTGCACTTTCTAAAACAACCACAAATACATCGGCCGCTGCTGCGGTCGATAATGAATGTACGATGAATGAAGGATGGTGTATCTAAGAATGAACAATACCAAACTTACTTCAGATACCAGACTTGACCTATCTTTTCTGTATTGTGGAAAACATGGAAAATGTTACAGATTTTGCAGCAAGCCCATTCTAAAAAAAACGCCAAGCTCTACTTAGACCAGACTTGCAAAGATTATGTGTCTACCAATTGACATTTTAAAACTTTCTTCAGTTAATGGACCTGTCCTATTTTTTCTTTTTGAGGGACCAATTTAAAAGGTAGGGAGCAGGTCCATTTGAAGTACATGTAACCATAAGTCTCATAACAAACAAACTTGTAGGGATGACACAACTAGGAATGTTCGCTACTTGATCCGCTTAAATGTTGGATTTGACCTATATTTGCAATTACGTAACTTTTTGCCCTTCAGACTAAACTAGCATTAATAATGCATCTTGTGATGGACATATTAAATCCGATATCTGATGTTGAATTTTACCTGCAGTTTCCAGACGAGTGACAAGGTTAATTATCTTAGTATATAGATCTATTCCCGTATACTAATACAATTAAGCCTTACATACTATGTACCTAACTCAATACGGGCATTATGCAAATAGGGATGCACACATCTATATTGCATTCAGATGCTGAATCTGATCAACATTTTTCTGAAGATCTTGGGACAGGTATTCCCAAGTTAAACTTTACGTTATTCTGAAAGAAAATGCGCACACTTTTGATCTTTTACTCTTCGAAGAAAACAAAATATATCGAGCATTATAACCTGAATTTGACTTTTTTTTCTTAGTTTATAATCTTGATGTATGGGTTGAATAGTGTTGTTATTAGTACATATACAAATAAAATAATAAAACCAGACCTAATTATATTTAGCATAAAAATCTGAAAAATTGGCATTGATTAGAAAATGGTAATGAAAAATTCATATGACTAGTACATTAAGTAATATTGGTAATTTGACATTTCAGTGGTTCGGCTCCAGTTCCTGGCAATAGAGATAGCAAAAAAACCGTGAAGGATTTAATTCATCATTACGATTTAACAAGAAACCAGAAGACGTAGCATAGGGCTAATTCTGACGTTATTATATTAATATCAAAAGAGTTTAATATTAGGCCTCAACCGACTGAATGAAATACTGCTGGTTGATATATGATATATTGTATTTCATATTGTCAAGATTTACAAAGACGATGTTCTGCCGATATGGAATATTAGCTTAATATGATATCCAAATGGAAATTACATTGTTTGTTTATCATGTTTATAATGCAGATAAAGTGTTATATATACTGTATGTTTATTGTAAATGATTATCATTTTATAAAATCTTTTTTTAAGTCAGTTCTCCATTTGAGTTTTATTATTTTTAATTGTAGGGAATGCGGGTAAAGAGTGGGGACATTGTGTTTCAAGCTAATTCTTATGCTTAAAATGCTTTTAAAACATTTTTTACATGATAAACAGTAAATTACTGTAAAACTGCAATTGTTCTTGTACTTTTTTTATGCCTCTTCAACACTGAAAATGTTGTTTGCAATGAATATTACCATTATGCATACATTTAGCTAGGAATTTTGTTTCTCACCGTTCTACAATACAGCATGAAATATTTTATTCTCACTAAATAATACAAAGTAAATCAATGAAAATTAAATGATTGCAAATTAATCATATTCAGTCTTTATTAAAAAGTTCACATTCTTGATGATCAATAGAAAGACCTTTGTTAAATATTTGTAAAAATTGAAAAATAAATTTAGCTGTAACTGTGCCCAGGTCCCTTTGATGTATTTTACATATGTGCCCTTAACCAGAAGCCCTATCATATCCAGGAATTTTTATTTCATTTAAATCATCAGACTTAGTTTCCACAAAACACGAACATCGAATTCGGTATTCGGTTATAAATTCTGTAAATTTCTTATATTGGAGACAAAGCGAGTGTGTTTAACATTAGACGCTCTTTATTGATAATTTTTATGAATGTTACATACATTTACATAATGTTTATAGATGTAAAATATTTTTAATTTCTTTAACTCCGCAGAAACGCACGATTTTACTTTTTTGCCTATCAAATAATCGACCTAATTGCTTAACTATACAAAGGGAATTCTATTTCTAGTTCAACTTTGAGCACAAGCGACAGTTTTCACAGGTATACCTTCTCAGGCGATCGATAATGACGTATCGATCAGTTTAAAGTCCAGATCACTTTACAAAGAATCTTACATTTACATTAAATCTAGGTCGTTGGTAGAAAAAATATACAAAAATGGCAGCCAGTAAACCAAAATATCCACTGGGCTCTCCTCAAGAGCATATTGAAATGTGTAAAACTCACGATTTACGTATTGATATGATATGTGAGGACTGTGATGAATCCATCCGTGGTAAATGTGCTAAAACAAATCATAAGGAACATGAATGGAGCACTATACCCACGGCAGCTACCCAAATGAGAAGAGGTCTGCTTAACTTTCTAACGAAAATCAAAGAGGATCTGTCTGGAATTGATGAGAAGATAGAGAAAATTCCACGACAGATCACAGAAAATGGAGATCTGTGTGATGCTGAGATTGAAAAGCTTCAGAAGCATTATGATGAGATAATTGCCAGGTTAACAGAAATAAGGAAAAATGATGAACAAAGACTGAGAGATAATTTGGAGGAAAAAAATAAAAATTTGAATGAAGCGAAATCTGAGCTAAACAAAAAGAAAAAAGAAATTAAAGAGATGGTAAAGTTTATGGAGGACAACAAGAGTACTATGTCAGATTACGGCTTCCTTGACAACCACAGAGAACTAACCAAAATTCTGGCTGGTCTGGATGATGTTAATAATATAAAGAACTGTAAACATTCAGTGAGATACAGTAAAGGAGAAATCAGTAAGGAGGTTCTGAAGAAAATGATTGGAGAAATTCTAGATTTAAACAATTTTAGTTTGACTGAAACAAACTCATTTAGATATGGAGATGAACCAATAGATGTATTGAAGGCATTGTGTGAAGATCAGTGTTACATAAGAGAAACGGATTCACATTACACTGAACAAGTAAACAAAGAAGGTGAAATTAAACATAAATATAATGTCACTGCTAAAGACATGTGTTTGACTTATATTGGTGATGTTTATTTCACTGAATTTAGAAACAATACCATCAGTTGTCTTTCACCATCAGGATCTGTATCTACAGTCATCAGTACAGATCCATTGTCACCAATAGGAATCTGTCAGTCAGTGGACGGTGGACTACTGGTCACCTTGAGAGACAATGTAACACATCCATACAAATTAAAGTCACACAGCAGACGTCTAGTGAGACACATCGCAGTGACAGGTGATGTCATCCGTGATTATGAGTACCAGGAGGACGGTCACACCAGACTGTTTACAGCACCATCCAAAGTCACGCAGAACAGCAACAGTGATATCTGTGTTGTGAACTGTACAAGTAGCACTAAAGGTAATGTTTTGATAACGTCTCCCTCTGTTCGTATGAAGTCTGTCTACCGCGGACAGAACCTGACAGAGAGTTTTTGTCCATCTGATGTAGCCTGTGACTCCCTCTGTAACATCCTAGTTAATGACACACGTAACAAACAGATCCATCTGCTGAGTCCTGACGGGGAGTTTTTGAATTCTGTGCTGACAGAAAATGAAGTGAACTATCCAATCACACTGTCACTGTACAAGTGTACACTGTGGGTAGGATACTTGGAAGGAATTGTCAAAGTGTATCAGTACAGAATGTAATATAAATGAATCGTTATGAAGAGAATTCATATAGATATCATAGAAACATAAATGGATTCAATCATTAAATATTGATTATACTTAGTATTTTTGTATGTAGAGTCTGCATATTTGCTATAAATTCTTACTGTTAACAATAATGTAAGTAATACAGTAAATATTTCAAGGAAACTGCATCTATCATTGTTTTCATTTTTTATATAATTTTTCTAAATGTATTTTTTTATTACTTTTTTATTACTTTTTGTACACATATGATAATCCTTTAATTTTAATGACAATTTACTGAACACTTAGCTTGGCCGGTGGGGGGATATTTTCCAGCTCAGTATATATGCAGTAATATTCTATATAGAATTCCTATGATGTTTTCAGATTTGAACTGGGTGATATTTTAGAAACAAAGAATTTAACTTTTTTTGTGTGTGTATTCTGTTATGGCTGGGCAATAATATCGATATTTCAATATATTGCAATACATTGACGAAAAATAAGCTTTAAATATAAAAATGGACTTATGAAAGTTGGTTATTAAGCCAAACAGTAAGACAGAAATTGTTTTGTGGGAACATTTCGGAGCATAACTTTAATGAAATCAACAATTTTTTTGTCAGTGTTGGTTACTTATGTACATTCTGCATACATATTAAAGTAAATATAGTAAGAAAATGCCATTTAAATTACATTGAAAATATTGCAATACATATCGCAATACAGTTACAAATATCGCAATATATCGCAATACGAAATCTCGGGCCAATACCCAGTCCTATATTCTGTGAAATAAAATGTTAGAAATGATCGAGAGTAATTAGGTAGTTTGATTGCTAAAAATTGAAGGAATTACAGATTGGAGGAGGCTTGGTAATATAAAACTAGGCTTCCTGGTATAAAACTAGGGTGTAAAAAAATATAGAAATAAATGCATTTCGGGGAAACTATTTTTGTAACATGTATTTTTATTGTCCTTGAAACACTACTATAGGTGAAAGCAGTTGTTTTACTACGTTTTTCATCGTTATAGGTGGCAGCTTTAATTAAAACAGTGCATCCAAATGAAATATTTTTGTTTTACGTCCAATTCCATAATTTTTCACTCAGATGAGATGTCACCATGTACCAGTGAAGGGCTTCAAACCTTGACACTACACCCATTAGGTAGTTATGGATCTTTATATGTGTAGTATCAAAGTCTTCTATGACTTGATGGGGACTCGGTTTTAAAGATCTGCAACTTGTTCTTCAAAGTGCCAAGCACATGTCTAAAGAACCGTGCTATATTTTTTATTGTAGCCGAGATTCGAACTCAGGACCTTCCGTACATGAAGTGATCCGTCTATCAACTGATAGAGCTATACCGTGACAGTATAATCAATGACAAAGTATGGAAAACTAAATACATGTAATTAGATTTTTTTTTAAGTCTACGGCGATAACTCTCAAAATATGGATTGATCAATTAACCAAAGTTAAGAGAGAAGCAAGATATCATGCAGCACATTATCACAACAAAATAGTACATGAGCACTGAATTTTTGGACATTTTTTTTTAAAAAGTCTCCAAAGGGTTGACAGCGTGGCACAGATTTATTATCGTCTGCTCTACAGCCATGTAGTAGAGAGTTGATGCTTTCTGTTACGGGTTCTAATCCAACTGCAGGGCCTGTAGATCGGTGTATTGTTGTATTTTGACCCAGGTTGAATATTGAAAATTGACCCGGGGTCATTTTTCAACGTTGAATACTGAGACCTAAGATGTTGAATTTAGACCTTAGTCCGTTGAAAACTGAGCGGGTCGTGGAATTTTGATCATGAAACCGGTTCTAAATTCAACAGCAAAAAAACACATATTTATGACTTGGTTTTCACAATTGTGATCCCAGGATCTGTCGTTTCGGAGGCATAAAAAATCTGTAAAGGAGAGAAACTTATCTGTATATTATATTATATCAAAATAAGAATGTGATAGGGTTATATAGATCATTCTACTGCCTGTGCCTGATTGATAAACAGAAATCACAAAACTTGTTCATTTTCCCATCGTGGGTTCTTAAGAAAGACAGTATTATATTTTACGCTGAGGTCCATAATTCCTAGCCTATCTTTTTCTGTAGAAAATAATGGAATTATGCCTCCCTCATTCTTCTCTCAAGAGAGAACTTGTTTCTTTTTCTTTTTGGGATTCTTATATTTTTTCAATGAAATAATTACATTTTTTCTACTTTAGAAATGGCTTCCATTTATCAACTCCTTTGAAAAGAAAGTATAAGATTTTAACTATGTTATTTACATTATTAAGGTTATATTGTACCAAGGATTATACGGAAGAGAATAGCATTCGTGGTAAGTTTGTATTGCATTTTGATAAAGTAATAGGTGCTACATATTGAAGTATTTCAATGTTTCTTTCTATAAACATTCCCTGTATTTTTGTGGATTTTAAAGTGCTGATGAAGAATATGAACTTCAAGATGTTTTATTGATTTCATGGGGTCCGATCAACAGGGGATGCTTACTCCTTCTCGGCACCTGATCCTACCTCAGGAGGTTCCGGTGGTCTGTGTTTTACGCTCTTTTCACATATTTGTAATGTTTTTTGGGTTATTTTTTGATCGACCAATGTTTGTAATGGCCAGATTTTACATCCAGATGAGAGGAAAAACTAATTAATCTTACCAATAACCTATATGTTGAAACTTTTATTTCAAATTGTGCACACATTTTTGAAGGTTAACCTTGATAAATTCAAGAATATTTTATGCAGTAAAAGTCCCGCAACCAAGTCCTTATTAATTTTTAAGAAGCAAATCTTTACTCCGGTTACCCGTAAACCTACATGGAGAAACTTGCATGGATGGTGTATCGAGTGATGGACAATACCAGACTTGCTTCAGATGATGACCTTGACTTACATTTTCGGAATTATGAACATGTCACTCCTCAACTATTTTACAGCAAGTTTATTCCCAAAAAACTGTATACATTGCCTTGGTTAAACTTGCAATGATGATGTTTCTATGAATGGACATTTCCAGACTTAATTTATATGTTGGGTTTGTTCTACATGTTCTTTATGAGTGAAATCTAAGTTAATTTTGTGTTGGGGGAGGTCCATTTGAAGTGCATGTAACCATGTCTTATACCAAACTTGATTCAATGATGCATACAGGTATGTACACTACTTGATCTGCTTGAATGCTGAATCTGATGTACATTTGAGGTAAGTTACTTTTAGCCCTCCTCTGACTAAATGTGCATCAATTATGCATCTAATGATAGACAATACTTTTGTATTAAACTAGACTTGATATATGATTTCATGTACATTTTCCAGATGAATGACAAATTAATGTGCTTGAAATAGATCCATGCCAATATAAATTTAAGTCATGCACCTAACTCTATATAAGAATTGTGCATTTATGGATGTACACTGCTAGATTTGTAACAGATGCTGAATTTGATCTTCGTTTTCAGATGCAAGATTTTCAAGATTTTGGGACAGTTACATTCCAAGTAACTATTACTTGTATTTATATCAAACTTGCAAACTTCGAAATGAGGATATGTGTACTGACTAGGGAAAAATGATTGTGACATTTGCATCTACTTATACCTAAATTTTGACTTGTATTTTTCATGTTTGTCAATAAATGCATACAGGAGGAACATTGAAGTAATAGGTCCCCTTAGTCTCATTTAGGAACTTTTATGGATATACAAATTTATATTCTTAATGAATCATGCTTTTCACTCTTTCAGTAACTTGGATCATAAATCTAGGTTAGTTGTTGCCTCTTTTTGAGTGAAGGTTTTGTGCAGCCCTATACTAGGTCACCTTGACCCTTTTAAGAATTTTTACTTTACATGGTAAAATTGTATTCACATTATCTCACTACTAGGCCTATAATTATACATCATCTGATTCAACGCTGTTCAAATCTAGACACCCTCAACATTAAGTAATTATTTTTAAGGAAGATATTACAGGGGGAAATCTGGTGAATCAGAGGAGAAGGGCAATTTTGAGAGTTGTGGCTCTCTTGTGGCTCTCTTGTTTCTTAGCTATAGGATACATACAAATATAAAGTAGGAGAAAAACCTGCTGATGAGGAGCAGCAGGGTCATATTGACTCAGGTGAGTGTTTTGGCCCATGGACCTCTTGGTTAAAAAAATGACATGAAACATGAAAGCCTTTTGCTCGTTTTAAGATTCTACTCGCAAGCACACAGCAAATATAATTAAGACATCATTGCCAAGAATTCAAAAAGGTATCCAAAAATCATTTGGTTTACAAAATGTATAGCTCACTCAGAAATGATGTATGAAATACTAGATATATTTTAAAAATTAAATTTAGTGACACATGAATACACCTTAAGTTTAAAGATACCTCTTTGTATTATGATTTGTATACTAAGTATGTACACATGTTTGATCCCATGAATGATCGTGCATTATGATCAGTTTAAAGTCCCAAACATTCAAGGTGTGTAACTACTTTACCGCTGCCTTAAATCTATATAGGTCGTAGTTAGGAGACATTCAACAAACATGGCGGCCAGTAAAACAAAATACCCACTGGGCTCTCCTCAAGAGCATATTAAAATGTGTGAAACCCATAAATTACCCATTGATGTTATTTGTGAGGACTGTGATGAATTCATGTGTGCCACGTGTGCAAAGACAGATCATAGAGATCATGAATGGAATACTTTACGCACAGCAGCTACCCAAAGGAGAAGAGGTTTGCTTAAATTTTTGACGAAGATTAAAGAAGAGGGTCTGCCTGGGATTGAAGAGAAGACAGGGAAGGTGTCAAAACAGATCAAAGAAAATAAAGAACTGTGTGACTCTGAGATTAAAAAGCTACATAAGCATGTTGATGAGATAATGGCCAGGCTGACAGAAATCAGGAAAAATTATGAACAGAGATTAAGAGATAATTTGGAGAAAAAAAATAAAAACTTGAATGAAATGAAATGTAAGTTAGACAAAAAGAAGAAAGAAATTGAAGAGATGATAAAGTTAATGGAGGATAACAATAGCACAATGTCAGATTACGGCATCATTAACAACCACATGGAACTGACAAAAATGCTGTCTGATCAGGATGTGAATTTTAAATCCCCATTGAGATACATTAAGGGAGAAATCAGGGATGAGGTAATGGAGAATATGGTAGGAAAAACTCAGGATTTATTTGATATCAATTTGACTGAAACAAGCTCATTTAAATATAGAGATCAAGTAATAGTTGTTATGTCGGCATTGTGTGAAGATCAGTGTTACATAAGAGAAGGAAAGTCACCTTACACTGAACAAGTAAACAAAGGGGGTAAGAAAAAACAAAAATATAATATGCCTTCTAATGACATGTGTATGACTGATACTGGTGATGTTTATTTTACCGACTTCAGCAACAATGCCATCAGCTCTGTATCACCATCGGAATCTGTCTCAATAGTTGTCAGTTTAGATCCACTGGAACCTATTGGAATCTGTCAGTCAGTGGATGGTGGACTACTGGTCAGCTTGAGAGACAAGGTATCAGATCGCTTTAAATTAGCGCCACACAGCAGACGTCTGGTGAGACACGTCACAATGACAGGTGATGTCATCCGTGAGTATGAATACCAGGAGGACGGTCATAACAGACTGTTTACATACCCAGTCAGAGTCACACAGAACAGTAACAGTGATATTTGTGTTGTGAGCTATACAGGTGACACTATTGGTGATCTAGTGATTATGTCTCCCTCTGGATGTATGAAGTCTGTCTACCGTGGAAAGAACCTGACAAATGATTTTAAACCAACTGGTGTTGTGTGTGACTCTCTCTGTAACATCCTTGTTACAGACCTTAACAACAGCCAAATCCATCTGCTAAGTCCTGACGGGGAGTTCCTGAAGTTCTTACTGACAGACAATGAAGTGATCCGTCCAGTCAGATTATCACTACATAAGTCTACACTGTGGGTTGGATATTGGGAAGGATTTGTTAAAGTGTTTAAGTACGCTGTGTAATATACATGAATTGTGATGAACTTCAATAAATTGAAATCGTGCTATAAAAGCAACAATAAGTTCAATCATGAAATGTGTTATTTTCTTATATGTGTAGCCCGTATAGTTTGTTTTCGTGCAATTCTTACTACTACATGTATATTGCAAAATGTTGAATGCATTTGAGTTCGTCATCATTTTAATATGTATGTTTAAAACTCTTCATACATTACTTGTATTCTTGCCTATAAGTCAAGCCATAATTTCACATTGAATTGTCTAATCATGTATTTGTTTACCTTTCATACGATGAAAACACGGCAAACGTGAACTATCTTCGGGGATGCTTACTCCTCCATGGCATTTTATCCCACCTCTCATGTTTTTAGAGGTCCGTGTTTGCCGACTTTTCGGAATTTGTAACGTTTCGTTGGAGATTTGAGCATGATAATACATTCAAAACCTTTATCATGTTTATATTTCATATTTCAACGACATGCTGATGACTGCTTTTAGCTCACCTGAGCCGAAGGCTCAAGTGAGCTTTTCTGATAAAAATTTACCCGTTGTCTGTCGTTATTGCTGTTGTTGTCGTCGTAAACTTTTCACATTTTCGTCTTCTTCTCAAGAACCACTGGGCCAATTTCAACCAAACTTGCCATAAATAACTGAGTATCCTTGGGAGAAGGGGATTCAAGTTTGTTTAAATGAAGGGACATAATTATGAATTGGTGAAAAATTAATGGCATTTTTAAAAAAAAATCTCCCAAAGAACCACTGGGCCATGATAGATGAAACTCATGTGGAATCATTCTCAGGTAGTGTAAATTCAAGTTTGTTGAAATCATGACCCCAGGGGGTAGGACGGGGTCACAATGGCCGACCAAAGTTTTACATAGAAATGTATATGAAAATTTCTTAAAAAAACTTTTTCTCAAGAATAACGAAGCCATGATTGATCATATTTATAAGGAAGCATCCTCAGGTAGTGTAGATTCAATTTTGTTCAAATCATGCCCCCCATGGGTAAGGCGGGGCCACAATGGCCGACCAAAGTTTTACATAGTTATATGGGAAAATTCTTTAAAAATCTTGTTCTCAAGAATAGCAAAGCCACGAATGGTCATATTCATATGGAAGTATCCTCAGGTAGTGTAAATTCAAGTTGGTTCAAATCAAGACCCCTGATGCTTCGTAGTATTAGAAATACCAAAACTCTTGGGAAAGAAGGAACACCAGTGTCTTATCCACACTTCACCAATTAAAAGGGTACCCTTAAAAAGTTTCAAAAAAACACCTACAACTTTAGAAACAGCATGTATTATTTCTACTCAAGGTAAATAAAGCGCTTCTGGTAGTAAACATTAAGCCGTTAAAGGCAGAGATTTTTAGCACCGCCTTCAAAAATACCTGGTCTGGGTAGCCCTGTCAATCAAGTGCATGAAGGTTCATAATTGGATGCTGTAACTTGGAAAGAGAGACGGACTTGTTGATCTCGCTTTATCGTCTAAATTTCAGACAATATATTCAGCTTCGTTTATACAAAAATTCACAAAAAACAGAAACCATTTTGTTTGTTTAATTTTCATTTTTAAACGAAAATTATCTGGAAATGCTTAAAATCTGAAACTACTTAAAGCATTGTATTGAATGAGAAAATAGGAAAAAAACAATCAAATTAAAGAACCAATGAAATCATAGGATAAAACTGTACTCGGGCCAATGTACTCAGGCAACTCAATCCAGATACGCAATAGAACTTTTGGCTAATCAAATTCTAAGATCATATTTCTCAAAAGGATATGAAAAAATAAATTAAAACGAATAAACAATGATAAATACATATAGAAAAAGATTTCATAGTATCACACGATAATAAGTTATTGCAAAAATAAGGAATCTACAGTAAATACATATTAGAATTCAAAAATAGGGGGGAAATGTGTGCACTGGTCCTAGATTTAATTAAATACAAAAAAGAATTGGGGGGTCCATCCCCAACGTGTCTGTGTCACTGAATGATATACAAAACTGTATGACCAGACTCCCCACAGATGGATCATTGAATCAATATGACAATTTCACAACAACAAAAATACTGTATACAAGGTTATTTTCGCCCCGTGTTATTTTCGCCCTTTTGCACCTGCAAACAGTTTTGCCCCGTTTTAAATTCGCCCAATCAAAGTTCTGTTTAAGAAAGTATGCTGTGTAATTTCAATTCGTTCCGTCTTAAATTCGCCCATTGAAGAAGAGGACGAAGGGGGCGAAAATAAAACGGGGGCGAAAATTTCCCTGTATACAGTATTTCAGATGTTTTATGTTATTTTTGAATCTTCTGAGTATTTTTCCCCCCTATTTCTAGACAATTTCCCAGTCCGTTTCTTTCATCTTCAAGCAGGGCCAAATGTTTCCAATCGAAAATAGTAGATATGGGATTGGAAACCCAATTGGCTAGCGAAGATGGGTTTTTTCTCAAAGGGACACAACTTTATTCAGCCAAGAAATATCATATTCCCCAAGGGCACAAAATAGGCTTGCATTACAAGGGTTAGGGGGTCATATACTTTTTTAAAATGTTGACATCAGACCTGCATTCGGTGGGTCACACCAGCAAAACTGACCTCTCAACTACCACTCATAATGATCAGTGGCGTGTCATTGTTTTCACCTGCAAAATCAATCAGTTGACCTGAAAGTATGTGGTGTTTAAAAAAGAACTGGAATAATAAGAGCAAAACAAAAAATAAGAAAAAAAATTATTTTCAGGTCTACACCCAACATGGCGAATTTTAGAGTGGCCATAATGAACAAAACTATGGTTACAAATACTTCATCTTTTATTAAGTTACAAAAAACAACATATCACAGCCATGAAAGAACAAGCTAAAGGTCATACTTCAAAGTTAATTACACCAAACAGTGTGTTCACCATCTTTAAATTGTCTATCTGACTGTTTAGAGAAGCATTGATAGCTTTGTAATGTGTGAGCTCTTCTTCCAGTTTGGTTTGGTAATGCTGTAATATAAAAAGGTCGCAAGAATATAGTTATTAAACATATATTTGGAATCAGCATTCTTAATGACTAATAGTAATACTAATAGTAATGTCTTAATAAATAGATATAAGAAATTACTTATAAAAAGGTTCAAATTTAACATTGTTAATAAGAAGCATATACAGTTGAACTATGTTATCTTGAACACTGATATATAAATACCATGATTATGTCAAAGAAATTTGGAAGTTCCGACCACTTATTCTTTAAGTACTGTAGGGTGTGTGTATTTTGTGGTTTTATATTTTAGTGGCTTTGGCGCAGACAACAATGCGCTAATTCATGAATATCTCTAAGAAATCATTTACATATACAAAACAATGAACGAACATGTGTAGTGCTAATTCATGATTACGCCAACAACTTCATATCCAGTGAATGCGCCAAATTTTGTATACGCCAAATTATGTGCACGCACAGTATTCAGTATTTTACCCTGGATATCTCAAATCCATGGATATATCAAAGTTTTTTTTCTTCTGTCCTATCAAGTTTCAGATAGCAAGGTCTGACTGCACATGTTCATGTGTATATAAACTTTGAAGCAGAAGTTAATCATATCACATTTCTTTCTTCAAAACCAAAAAGGAGTCTTCCAATTATTCATGTACTGGGTAAGTAAAATCAAAGACACAATATGGAAATACTATGAAGTACTTGCTTCCATGTGGTATTAATTTACGCTATGTGTGCAATAATCCACAGAAATCTGTCCCATAATGCTTAATATACAAAAAACAAGCTTACGAAATCTGAGTTATTTTCTACCCGGGGATAAAACAGAAATAGAGATTCCCTGGAACTATGTCCCCATAGAAAAAAAGTACATTAACAGTATTCCATACCTTTAATTCATTAATCTGTTTTATTAGGAAGTTGTTTTCCTCTTGAGTCAGCTTAAGATGCCGTCGTACCTGTTTAATTTCAAATTCTCTATCTGCAAAATATCAAGTTAAAATTTTGTAATCATTTTTGATTATCTACAAGACCTATGTAGCCTTTTAACCCATGCTTGTTGAGACACAGGAAATTAAATGTCAACAAGGAAAATAAAAACTTAAATATGTTTATTCCTCCTTAAAAAGTACAATTATCCACTATGATTATGACATTCACAAACAACTACCTGAATCTTAATAGTCACTCAAGTTTGGCCCAATAATAATGTCACCCTAAACTTAATGACTAATATGCACTTATACACATGTATATTTTATCAAACTTTTAATACCCAACACTCTAAAAGAAATCACCTAAGTTTTCTTGTAGGAATCCATTAATGAATCCTTGGACATCTACAGGTGAAGTCCTCTCAACGAGGTCTGGGTGTGAATCACTGATGCCATCGCCCGATTGGCTGTTCTCGTTGCCGAGGTGACTAGAAACTAACGATGACTCCGCAAGATCTCTTGATTCCTGCTCAGCCTGCAGTTGCATGTCCTTCTGAATTTCTCCTGTGATGTTCTGCAGGTGTTGCCGACCAAACATGTGTTCTTTTTTGTTATGAAATGAACTGAAATACTGGTCACAGACGCGACAGTATAGCTCATTCATACTACCCTGGAGGAAAATTAAGGATAAAAAATCTAATCATTAGATCGGGACCATTTTGAATTCAAAGTTTTTTTATTGTGACAAGGTATATACCCCCGGTAGTCATTCCGACCTTAAGAGAGAACTTTGGCATGACAATGATGATTTTGTGTTACCTCATAAGAGTGGTATACATTTGTACTAGTATATACATATATCCTCTACATAAGTATTAAAGATCTAGAGTTACCTCCTCCTCATCCATCGTATATTGGAATGTTTCATCAACTTCTTGTCCTACAAGTTACAAAGTATAAATAGAATGAAGGGATATCTTTTAAATACATATGCATGTGCATGTATTATGAAATACACTTTACATGTACAAGTTCACACAATTTATGCATAATTTGATTTCATATAACATATTGCATCAAGAAAACTGGATTTTTACCCAGAAGACTTTTTACATTTTTTATTGAAAAAAATGGGGTTCTAAGGATAAATAACACAAACATTTTGTTTTTCTTTCTGAAGAACAATGTAAAATCCTTCTTACCAGAATGAAACCCTTTACAGTACCTAGTGACTTTCTTAAATGAGGAACAATATGTGATACTCCTTACCAAAAGGAAACCTTTCAATGTGGAACAATAATTGATCCTTCTTTTCAATATCAGAGGGAAATTTTTACTGAAGATTAACGAATCCTCATTCTTAATAAGGAATGCATAATTCATATGTATCTAAAGATATTTTCTAAGAGACATGCATGATGACATGAAGTGTCTTACCAGAAGGGAACCCTTTTCCTTTCTTTTTCTTTATGGCGTTCTGGTAAGCGTCTGATTGCTGGAAGTCTTTTAACTGTTCCATGTATCGCTTTTTATCTTCCTGTGCTGCCAGTAGGTATTTCTGTTTTTAAAAAATAGAAGATAAATGCTAAGTAAGCATTGCTAACACACCAAAAAAAGCCAAAAGCCATAAACCAAGACAATTTTTGTTAAACCTTGTTATCTTGAACTTGATGGGAGGGAGGAAATTTTTTTGCAAACAACCATGAACTCAATATGTCTGGGATAAAAATGCTTAAAGAATAAGTATCTGGTTCAACAAAATCTTATAAATCGCATTAGAGATATCAATGTTCAACTGTACACTGTAAATGTATTATACATGTACATGTATTTGGTATTTAAGATATTTGGAGGAAATTGTTTCACTAAGTTACAATATGTAGCATAGATTTGATTTAGTGCTATCTGAATGTGCTATATGTAAATGTATGATAAGCAATGCATTTGATCAAGCAGATTCTAATTTCTGTCTAAATGTAATACATATACGTTTTCAGTATAGAGAGTTATTTTTCTTTGTTGGGAGTAGTAAATCCCTAGTCCAAGTTAAGTCTAGCAAACATTGACAACATTGATCACACACATTTCTGACATTCATAAAACAGTTACTGAATTTTGTACTTGAGTAAGTATTCCTTTAGTTGGTACCTCTTTCTTTTCACTTTCTAATGTGGACCACTCGTTTCCTAGAATTTTTGTGACTTCAGGAAAAGATAACTCTGGATTGCTCTCTTTAATCTCTTGTCTTCTCTCAATGGCATACATAACATACCTACAAAAGGAGTGCATCCATTCAGAAATCAATACAGATCATTTTAATTTTCTCATTGTATCACCATGACTGATTAGTAACAATGCTTTTCAAAGTCTTTGGTTACATTTAACCACCTACAGAATTATAAAATTAAAATCGGCAAAATATTTTTCCCAAACAAAAAAGAAGATAATATTTCTTTGTACCTTCCACCGATTATAAATTGACTACACGTTTAATACAAACCCTGTAAGTGGTGCCTTTGGAGCGTTGACATTTGGAACATTTTTACGTCTCTTTCCTTTCGGCCATCCTCCTCTTTTCTTCTGTTCGGGTGGCTACCAAATAAATAAATATTTACTAATGACTTTAAATTATTAATCACATGTACAGCTATGCATGTAACAATGATCTTCCAGTTTAGGGATAAATTGAGATTATTCCCAAAAATGACTTTCAAGATATGATACAATGAAAATTAAGTTATATTTCATCAATCATGGTAATTAGGTCAAATGGTTTCCTTTTACAGGAAAGTTTTTAATTTTTTTCAAGAACAAGAAAATTTCTGTGACAATTAATAAACTCTAAATGTTAAGAAAAAAGAAGCCTATAGAGTAAATTTCTCACCTTGTCTGTGTGTTTGTTTGTTGGAGACACTGAGATTTGGTCCGTGGTGTCCAGTAGTTGTTCTGTAGCGGTATCGGATATATCAGTGCTGTCCAGTGCCTCCCCAACGTCAGTCTGTACCCCCAGTAACACCCCCACCCCCTGGGGATCCACCATCCCCTCCTGTGAGACTCCTGTCAGCAGCGATCCTAGGTAAAGGAATGCAACATCTCAGTATGAAAACTGTTCATGTATGGCATGATGATTGTTTCATATTAGAGTACATGTATATTCCTTGGGATATTTCTTTCTTCCTTTGATTTTGATCATAACTGATTCTATTCCTTTAAATTTTATTAATTTTTCATTCAAAATTTTAAAAAGACTATTTGACATTTTGTATTTGCAGTAGACCAACTATTTATTTGTGATTGGTAAGTTTGAATCCCATCAGCAACTTTTAATTTTTCAAATAAGGAAACACTCTACATGAAATCTCAAATCAAGAAATGGATTGCAGCAATAAATATTGATGAGTTGAAAGAAAGTTGTGAAACTCTAAGGTTTTTTTCATATTAAATAATGCAAATAAAAGTTGGTTTATAGTACTGTAATCAGATGAATGAATAAAGGTGTAAACTTTCAAAGTGAAGTACGAGTATATACATATAATCACACAGTCCAAACACACCTGTTGCGGGTGTTGTAAGCAGTTGTCTCCCTTGTAACTCAGGACTGGTAGAAATCCCTGTGTAGTTCAGATTATTCATCTCATTGGAAACTGACAGGAACATGTTGCTGAAAAAAAGAGGAGAAATTTATCCTTAAAGAGCACATTTTTTTATCTCCTGGGGATAAATTAAAAATCATTAATATATACAGTAAAATGAAGTTATAAATGAAAAAAAAGTTGACAAATATTGGAGTATGGCAATATTAGAACTAGCTTTTTACAAGACCTAGTCCTGTTAAACTACTGAACAAGTTTTGCTTGTTATCTCTACGTTAGGAAATTTTATCTAATATTTTTCCTCATGTATAAAGTTGCTAAATATCTATTTCATGTGTACTGATATCCCAGTTTTGAACATGTTCAATCATCTTGTGGCTGAATAAAATTAAGCAGAGTTTTGAACATGTTTTATTAACATGTTGCTTGTTAAATGGCGGGAAGCGGGAAAAACCATGGATAGGAATACAGACTTACCCTCTCTGTGTTTCAAGTAAGACGATGCCATTGGTGTCTGTTATAAGATACGCAGTCTGGGAGGTCTGCATCACGTCATTTTTGTCCGTTTCTCCTAACGGACTGAGGGTGTTAATCGGGTCAGTTATACATCCATCCCCCGAGTTCTCCACAGTACAGGTCATTGTTATCATATCTTGTTCCATTTTTTTCTAAAATAACAAAAATAATATGTATCAGTGAAATTGTAAGACTTATTAATGCAGTATTATCATTTTCAGACATAAAAGCTATCCGAAAAGCATTGGCTTATAGTTGAATTTTCATCAAATTCACTTCTTTAACCACTACATATGAATCAATGGATACAATATATTTAAATACTTTAAGAAGGGCTGATACAAATGTACCGTACAAATTAAAATGTGCAACATATTTTTTGCAACTAAAATGAAAGGATTAATTAATATAAGGTAACACAATGAAAAAAAATTAATTATATTCAGAGCTCCAGATAATTTTTTACCCCAAAGTGTATTTACTCTCTGATTTTCAAATCAATGCAGATTTTGATTTTCAGTAAAATGATTGAAGAGTATTTTGTTTATATATAAATGGTTTGATCTTGATTTTGAGCTTGTTATCAAAATATAAGTACCAGTATTTTTGAAGAGGGAAAACACTACACAATGCCAGTCAGTTCCTGCATTTATTTAAATAAATTTTGAAAATACATGTACCAACAAGACTTTTTGCTAAAATTGGGGAGTAGGAAGATTATACCGTAGGTCAAGGTACAACAGAGTCAGAGACACAAAAAACTTTTCCTCCATTTAAGATGATATCGTATCAAGAGTAAAAGAATTTTTGTTAATATGGCAAGTAGAGAATATGAAAAAATTGGCTATGAACCCATAATAGCGAGAGCAGCGAGCGTCGCAAAGCTCTAACGACAACGCCTGGGCAAAGAGAAAATTCGGACTACTGCACATTCATTCCATGGAATTTTTTTCCGCAGTAATTTTGACCCACAATGCATCACTTCGTGTACTAACGTTAAAGCAACGTTCTCGCGAGAATTACGACAAAAGTTAAACGAATAATAAACATGCCTTAGTTTTAATGAAATTATCTGTTTATTACAGAAAATAGTCATATACTAGCTGATTGAAATCAGCCCTGTTCAGGCTTCGATTTGGTAAAGCAACGAACGCCGTCATGTCACGTCAGAGTCATAAGCAATCCGAATGTCACGTGCGGTTTGATGAGTCCGATCTAAATGAAAACTGGATAAGTATAGATCTGCGCTTGCCCTAACGGTCGCACCGTCAACATATTTAAAAAGTTATGCTTAGTGCATAGTCTTTCTATTTATAAAATTTGATTTTGATCTAAATATCTGATTCTCTGAAACAAACGCAGAGTTAACCTCAATTCATATCATTAGGTAGGTTGTACTTGTATTCTTCAACCTGTTGTACGCAGTACCTTCATGGTGTAATGCTTATCTACAATTGCTAATGCGTAATTGTACGGCCTATATTAATTTCCAGTTCGTATTTTGTAAAATTCAATGCGAAATTCTGCAAATACTCACCTTATCTTGAGCTCTGAATATTTATTTTCTTTGAATATTGAAACAAGTACCACATCATCTTTAACTAATATATTTAAGGTACCACCACTAGGGCAAGCGCAGATAAATAGTCAGTTTTAATTTAGATCTAGCTCATGAAACTGCACTTGACATTTAGTGCATATTGACTCTGACGTCACATGACATGGCATTTAATTCGCAAGATTACAAAACTGAAGTCTGAACAGTGCTGACTTTAAATGAAAAATGTTTTACTTACTTTTTGTCTGCAATATATCCATTAAATCATAGTGAGTTTATTTTTGTTAAATTTTGATTGTTATTTTAATTCACAAAAACGCAGCTTAAAAAAGAAATGTATTATGGGTCCAGGAGTTACTGCGGAAAAAAATCCTTTGGATCAATGTGTAAGTACGAATTTTAATTCTCTTTGCCAAGGCTGTGTCAATAGATCTTGCATTTCAAGTGGCATTTTGCGCTCGCTTTTAAAATGTTAACTCGATTATGCATTACTTGAATACTTTTCTCCTCAACTAGCACGAAGTTAAAAAAAATCTTTAGTTTATCCCAATCAAAAATGAAACCCTTGAAATTCCAAAAACAAATTTCCAACAAGAGCCAATCTATAAAACAAACTTTCAAATGTTTTTTTTTCTGGCTCCCTAGCTTAGGGAACCACGCATGTTAAGGTAAGCCCCCTTCTCTTACCTGAGAAAATCGTATAGTAAAATGTGTCAGCCTTTAAGAGCACGACAACGGGACAATCGAGGGTAAACAATATTTTTTAACATTCAACACTGTTCAAGGTTTGGGTGTTTTTCAAGGAAATTTGCAATTGTGATATATCTATCAAATATTCTATATGGATGATGCTTACTTTTTTAGTGAAGTAAAGTTATTATGTTAAACAAGTACAAATATAATTAATTACACGATTCTAAATCTTAATTCCTTGTTTTAGGCTCATGTGTCCTGTCCTGAAATGATGACAGGATATGAAGTATTGATCGCTAAATTTAGAGTTTATTTGAAAAGCATTTATTTTTCCGGATATGTGTATGCCTATTGCATACTAAACAGCTATTCAAAATTAATAATGAGCGTCACTCCCACTTCATGAAACCCTTTAAAACTGAAATACGATGCGGGTAAAGTGTTCTATCTCTATCTTTACTCCTGAGGCTCAATAAAATATGAAGGAGAAACTGGAGGAGTACAGTGCAACAACATATTTGACAAGGGGTGTAAATCAGATGTAAATTCTTTCCAAATATATTATTTAAATGTAATGTTTCAGTTGTAAATCGCTTTGAAATTGGTGGAAAATAAGCGGGTTTTTTTCGTTGTTTTTTTTTTTTTTGACAACAAACGTACCCCCCCCCCTGGAAAACATAAAAGGCTTTGGTATGAAATTGTGGGATAACAGTCCATTTTACCTGTAAAAATGAATTTTTGTGTCACGGGGGGGATTGAGATGCTTTAAAAATATTTTCCGTCTTCCATTGATTTATCTATGGTGAAAAACACAAGTTTAACCAAAATTTTAGAGTAACCTCTCTTTGTTTCCCCAAATTAGTAATGTTTTATGAAAATCCATATTAAGATATTATCTTTAAGGAAGGGCCATATACCTTTACGGATCCGGTTTTGATTTTACACACCAATATGAAATTCTGATTATCACTTTTTTTTATTAAAAAAAATATTTTGGGTGCTTGAAAATAATTTAGTTAGAATATCAATTTGAATAAAAAGCATTTAATATATACTATATATGGAAATTAACACTTTAAACTCTGCTCATAGGATATGAATTATTTGCTTTTAGCACATACACAGACACAAAATTCTTAATTGCCTTTATGAACCTAAACCTTTCTTATTTTTTTTTAAAAACAAACTAACTTTAGATCTATTTTTATAGATTTTAGGCCTATATCATCTTTATATTTTGTTTTCGTATAAAATTTTGTAAAAAAAAAATATTGAAAAACTTGATATTCCAAAAATGGGGGTATACGTGTTCAAAGGACTGTTTTGTTAAATTTTTCTGGTCAAACATAATAAAGTTTGTGTTTTTTGTTAACCTCAAATATAATTCATACTAATTTTAAAGAAAAAAATGGCATGTAAACAGTTTAGATTTTGAGAATTATTAAAAATAAAGATATTTTGAGATTTTATTCTTAAAGACGTGGACAGATTCAACATCAATTTGTTAAACTTCTGCAATATCTGGTAAGATCATATGCAGGAACGCGCAAATTTGACCGTTTCTTGGTAAATATTGGTGCTTTATATGTCATCCAACTTCATTTGACACATATGAGAGACTTCTAGATATAATTTTGCTCCAGGCAATCTAATGTTTCCGAGATTTCCTCCTCAAATAAAGGGGGAAGAATTCTACTTTAGTGTGTGGCACTCGGGGGTACAAATTTTAGTGTCGGCCGTTGTACACGGTGTCATCATGATTCTTGGAGTTCTCATGGGTACAAACTGCGCCCCGTTATAAGCAATCTGATTTTTGTATTCTAATAAAGTGGAATTTATCGTAAGTCTTTATACATGAGAAAAAAAAACACTTGATATGGTCTTCAATTCGACAATCAGAGCAGAGATTGGGTGTTGCAAACATCTACTTTGTAAGCCATCGTTCTGAAACGGAAATGGTTGTTGTCTAGTTTCGTATTTAAACACTAAAATATATTAATTTTACGATCATACAAGTAGTGTGAAACTGCCTTTGTACTGAGACTGCACAGGGATAATACTAGTTGTATAGAAGTGCAATTAAGACTTCTCTGGTGACGGAGTTGATAAACCTTGGCTTGTTTCTGCTCTTAAATACGGTTGTAAGACCTGCATAAGGCAGACAGCTGCGGGGGAGAGACAGCTAAGTGTAGAAGTCTAACCAACACGTAAGACCTGAATAAGGCAGCTATATTTGGTTTGAGAGAGAGGTGACATACCACAGAAAAAGGTGGGGGAAGTGCCAGGAGACTTGTACAAAATTGGTGGCAGCGTAGTGACTCTGGGTGTCTGGCGTCCTGTTCAGGAAGTCTTAGAGCTAGGACTTAGTGTCCATATACAGACTTCGTGTCTTTGGCCGGCAGGGGTTGCCGTATCTGAAGCCAGGTTCCGACCTGCTTCAGGAAGCTCTAGGGCTAGGACTTTGTGTCCAGGTACGGAATTCGTGTCCGGGAACGGCATTGGTCGCCGTAACTGAAGAGGCCCAGACACTCAGAGAGAACTCATGCTTAGCTTCGGGTCGAAGCTTCCCTGAGCAGGGGGAAGTGTAGCGGACAGTATATAGGGAACTTATACTGCTTCGCTAGTGAGCTAGCTTTTCTAGTGATGCGGTAGAGTCTCCCTCTATTTCAGGCAAATTAAGCATCGGCGAGCCTGTTTAACCCTTGGATGGGTGACCGCCTCACGTTACAGTTCTTTTGACTTTTTTTTTTTACCGTGAACCAGTTATCTGCCTAGAGTTTTCCTTGACAAAACAGTCGTTTTTGTCAACTTTGGAATGACTTAATTGGGTTTGTGCACGTGTTGTAAGTACATGTTTGTGCCTTTATAGTCATAATCAAATCAACCAGCATCGGTGCGAAAGGGGGAGGGACAATGGTTTCCTATTCTCATGACTTTAAAAAAACTGATTACGTATATGTTTCATTGATTACATATACATGCATGTAAATCTAAGAATTTTTTAAGTTTTAAACACATTTTTAAACTATATTTAAATTGAACATGTTGAACAAAATTTAGAGAAATTTGAACAAAATTACGCTAAAAATTAAAAACCACTGCTCCAAAGAAGTGGCTTATGTATGTGTGTTTCATTGTTGTTTGTTTGTTTGTTTGTTTTGGGGCTTTTAAAAAAGTTTTTTTCTTTTTCATTTTATTTAAATGCATTCCCATAATATTTTCATTTTGATTTCATAGAACTTTTGAGATTTTCAGAGTAATATAGAGTAAAAAAAAATCTTGAATCCGCCTAAAAGACTTTCTGAAAGAAAAATAAACTTACGTGCAATATGCACACACCTTTGAAGTCCTTTACATCGCAATATATCAGCTGATATTGTAAACAGAGCTTATCCAGGTCACATGACCCGAATCATCCAATTCATGACAAGTTTATGTTATCACGTGACCTGCCATAACAAAATTCAGGAAAACAATTGTCAGTCGCGGGAGCATACAGAGCGTTGTATTTGAGACTTATTTTTCTAGTGTTCACTTATTGTCTGCAGCTTTGCTGTATTGCATGATCTGAGACAGACCTAGGAAAGCCGTTTTGATATCATATTCGCCACCTTAAGTGCTGTCACACGTAAATATTCGAAGTGAAAATGGCTGTGCAAGCACAATTCCAAAATGGCGATATGGCGCCCGTGCAAAAGAATGGGCCAATTGTAGAAGATGTGGAGTTTGAAGAAGAGGTTGACAACTCGGAACAAGCGATGAAAAATGCAAGGAAAGTCAAACGCGTTCATCGCTCTAGCTCTGGGTCGGAGTCATCGAATTCAAATCATGCAACGGAGAAAAATATGTCGGGTCCCCAAGCAATAAGAAAGAATAGTCGCAAATCAAGGGACGGCAAGGGACGTGGCTTGCCGAAGAAAGGTTTGTTTGTTGCAACTAATTTTCTTTAAATTCAAATATCAAACTAATTGCTAACAAGAACTAAAGTTATTAAAAGCTACAGGAAAAGAAATTGCGTTTTGTTTTTGTTTCTTTTGGCTGCATACCACGTGGTAGTCGGCCATTGCTCCACTTGTTTACAAACACACAAAAAAATATATCCAGGGACAAACACTTTAAATGTATTGACTTCTATATTCAAGTAGAGATTATATTGAAAAATGTAAACAGTTTGTATGGGTGGTATAGAATTAGTAATGATCGTAAATGCAAAACGAAAACAACACGGAAAGGTGTCAATATTGCATTGTGAGCTATATTTGAAGCTAGGTGAAGGTCCCTGGATTAAGGCTACATGAAATCTGTTTACGTTGTGGCCAGATTATATTTATAGGAAAGCTGTCAGCTGCCAAAAAGGCATTTCAGCTGGACATTTTGCAATTTATAAATATGTTTTCTTTGTTATTTTGGCCACCATGAAACAGATTTATTGCTAAAATGTACTGTGTAGTAGATATTAAATATTGTTATAGGGTCAAAAACAAACAAGAGAGAAAAGATATTTTGTTTATCTAAATAAGTGAAATATGCATGATTTTTATAGATAGGGTGTTAATTATACTTGGAAAAAAAATATGAGCAGGAACAGTCTGTAAAGAAAAAAGTAAATAATAAAGCAAATTTCATTGAATCTGCTTCCTTACACAGGAGGGGCAGGGGGCAAAGGCACCTGGGGAGCCCCGGGAGACGAACTGTTTGAGGACGGGCATTGTAGAGACGTGAAGGATCCAAATTACGACTCGGAAAGCGAGGTACGTTGCTTAGTACACTGTTCTGTGATGCATTTATTATGTGTAATATGGTACATTGTTTATTTAACTGTTCTGTAATGCTTTTATTATGTGTACTCAAAAACTTTGAAAAGGAAGAGTTATAAAAAGTTTAAAAAGAGAAGGCCATAAATGAATTTTGCCGATTCTTTAAACACTATAAACTCAAGAAGAAACCTGTAGTAAATAGAATTGGCTAGCTTTCCTCTTATTCAACAAATTCAATATATTGCAACATTTAAAAATAAGTTATGATATCATTAAACTTTTTTTCTTTTAAAAATAGATAGTACACTGATATTCTTTAAATGAAAAAAAATTGTATAATCTTTGTATGTTCAATGGTACAGTCCCTAGTATCATACTGCTCTCTAAAGACAGTTTATCTTATGATGTATTTTCCCCACTAGGTATTCTCCATAAGTTTATATTAGCCTTCAGGTTTATGTGCACTGCATAGTAAAAAGATAGGGAGGGAGACTCAGAGAGAGAGAGAGAAGAGCTTCATCATGTTTATACTTCAGCTGAATTAGCAAAAAACATCTCTTGTTTTGCCTTTTCAATGAGTTAAAATGCTTATGCTATAAGAAAACATTTAGATCCTTGTGTGATTTCTGAAGCATTAATCAAGTAGCTGTTGAATTTAGTTAATGAATGTTAAGATCTTTTTGAAATTTGCTGGGAGTCGGGCATAAGCAATCAACACGTCTCTAATCCATTTCTTCTGGTCAGTCAGTCATTGTCATGATTGTGTAATCCGCTCACTGTATATCTTATGTAACATACAACAACACATGCTGATGAAATATGCATGTGTGTCTATAGAAATTGATTAGTGTAGCATAGTGTAGCATGATAAGTGTAGCATAGTGTAGCATGATATTCATTTTTAATGAATCTAAAAATAGTCATAAGAAGGGTTGACATTGATCACAGAGTCGAAAAAAGAAGAAACGATAATAATGTTTCTTCTAGGAAATAGATTCTTTAGGTGTACATATATCTTTTAGATAAAAAATGAGCAAGCAAATATTGATATAAACCTGATCAGTTAAAAAATTCTTTGTGGACAGTGGGAGAAATATAAATCAGCTGATTAGTGATCAACTTGTTAGTGTCATGATTGGGTACTCAGTTTGATTTGCTGGATTCATTATTTAGAATGTATTTTAAAACAGCTGCTGTTTAAAACATTATCCCTAAAGGGATGGGGGGGGGGTTATCTGGGATTATCATTAACGTGTCAACAAAATAGATCCTAGGTTTTGAAGTATCCATTGGCAAATTCTTTAGATTGAAAACTTCAATTTCATACTTTTGTGGGTTAGATTTTTGTAGGTTTCAAGAAAATACCGCATAAGTGGAAGTTTTAGCGAGAAGTAATTTTAGTGATATTCAAAAGCTGTCTAGAGAAGCCATTACAAATACAACACAATTAATTTTTAGCGATATTCAATTTTAGCGATCTTAACACACTCACTAATAATGCCAAAATCAAATCCTCGCTAAAAAATCTGCTTCTACAGTATGTTTAGGGGGATTTGATTTCATGGTTGCGGAAGTTATGCACTATTATGAAATTTTACGTTTTATGGTGGACACAAATTCCTAGGTCTCTCAATAATACTACAAAAATTAAACCCCATGGAAATTGGTGATTCCACATGACTTTGTTGTAATTACATGTTAAACTAAAAGCTGCTTGGAAAATGATGAGGTGAACAAAATTAATTTATCTTTCTTTCTTTTTCAGGATGAATATGTTGTAGATATGATAAAACCTAAAATTTCTATAGAAGAATTAAACAAGATCTTAGAACCTGTCTTACTGGAATATTATGACAACGGAAACACGGAGGAAGTGGTTGTAAGTGTCCCTTTGAAGGTCAACAGATTTATGAATATTTTTATGTTGATATAAAGTAGACAGGTGAATCGAATGTTTTTTGTCTGGGTTCATAAACAAATTTAGTATGGGAGATGAATCTAGGGAAACTAACCTTCTTTTTTTTACAATATGTACATTGCGATTGACATTTGCATATATTTATTGATCTCGGAAGCTTAATAAATATGCATTGCAAATGACAACCATTGAAAAGAGCCTCTTTGAGTATGTTTGATAAAAATGTCTTAATTTTAAAATCAACCTTTAGGTTGATTTTAAAATTAAGACACTTGTATGTGTGCTATTTATAGAGAACAATTAATGAGATGGACGTAAACGCTGAGAAGTCCCAGATTCTGGAGATCGCGATCAGTAAAGCTCTGGACCACAAGGCAGCTCACCGAGAAATGACGTCCGTTTTGATCTCTGATTTATATGGCAAAATTCTGTCTTCCAATGATGTCAGCTCGGGTTTCGATTCAATCCTAAATAACCTGGCGGAGCTGACCATTGATACCCCAGAGGCACCCGCTGTAAGTTGAAGATCTTTTATTGTAAAACTAAATTGAAAGTGAAACTTAGAGATATGTTTTATGTAGTTTTCTTTAAGAGAATTTAGATTGAAAAGAAGGATACGTTTGAATAAAGATTAAACAATGGCGTTTCAGTTTGTAAAAGAAGACAGCTTGTGTGCAAGTTATGAAAGAATATCCAAAATTAAATTATGAAGCTTTTAATAAGATATTTGCATGATAAACTCAATTCAATTGGCTGTTTTATCTTTGTAATTCAGGTGATTGGTCAGTTTATTGCCCGAGCAATAGCCGATGACTGTATTGCTCCGAAGTTTGTGATGACGTATAAAGGCAACGTGGATGACGAGCATAAACAGGCAGCGTTAGACAAAGCGGAGCTCCTCCTCAGTAGAAAACACGGCATCGTCCGATTGGATAATATCTGGGGCACAGGAGGGGGAATTAGACCTGTTAAATACCTTGTCAAACAAGTGAGTTGTATTCCTCCCAGTTGTTAATAGTTTGTGGTGATTAAATCAATTAACTGCTTTGTTATCGATGAATTTAAAATTTAAATGAATCCATATACATATAGGCTTGGTATATATTGATGTATTAATTCAAACATTTAAATGAATCTATACATATACTTGGTATAGGAAATAAATACTGAAAAAGATGCAAAATTTCCTCCTTTGAAATTGTTATGTTAATTTAATTGCTGAAATATGAATCTGTTGTCTTTTTCATGTGAATTTCTTCCTATTTTCCTGTCATTTCAGATGGTACTGCTATTGAAGGAATACCTGTCATCAGGTGATATTGCAGAAGCCACCAGGTGTTTGCAAGAATTAGAAGTCCCACATTTTCACCATGAATTAGTTTATGAGGTCAGCATTATTTATAGATCCTCGTAATATTGCATCAGCTGTCAATCATGTTATCAGTGTTGGTATTGATTATTATGACAGCATGATGCAAGCAAAGTATGATAAATAATGATTTGTAGTGCCATTGAAAAATACAAAAATAACATCTTTGCTTACTTGGTGCATTGTATTAATTTTGATGTCTTAGATAGGTTAGGGTCTGTTTTTGGATAAACAGTTGAATGCCTTAGCATTAATGTTTAATTAGTAAAGACTTCATGATACCACATTTCTAATGAAAGATATGTTATGTTAAAGGAAGAAAAATGTCTTTGAAGAGTCCTGATTTCTCTGTGTAAGTTTTATATGTAATAATAGTTACTATTGTTGTAGGCCACTGTGATGGTCTTAGAAGATTCATCCGATCGGGCAGCTCATAGAATGTGTGACTTATTGAAATCTCTCAGTGATTCTGTGATTATCACTCCAGAACAAATGTCTCAGGTAGGTCACTCATGGGTGTGGGACTTACTGAAATCTCTATTTAATGATTCTGCATTAATGGGCATCGACTCTTCCATGAAATTTGTGAAAATCATGAAACATGCAACACTTTGAGCTCTAAGATGGGACTAAAGTGGTCATGAATTGGAATTTCATTTGTCTTGCATCATAACTTATGTTGACATTTCAGGGATTTAGGAGAGTGTATGATGCCTTACCAGACATAGTGTTAGATGTTCCCTCTGCGTACACGCTTCTGGAGCGGTTTGCTGAGATGTGTCACAGGGAGGGGGTCATCACCACCGCCCTCTTCAGGGAGTTACCTCAAAGGTCAGTGGTTTACAAAATCACCCCATTGTTCTATGGTTTTCAAAATTGCCACATTGTCAGTGGTTTACAAAATTGCCACCTTTTTCAGTGGTTTACAAAATCAACACATTGTTCAGTGAGTCTACCAAATCACAACATTGCCACACTGGAAAAATGGTTTACAAAATCATTATCATTGTTTACAGAAAAGTTTGATTGATTCCATTTTTCTATATTAAACATAAAAAAATGGACACCTAAAAAGTTGAAATGAATTTGAAATATGGTTTATATGAATTTTTTAAGTTGTAAAAGGCATGCCTCATGAATAAGTTATAAATATACATGCATAATGTTTAACCCCAAAGATCAATGTCTGTTGGAAATAAATATGAAAAAAATAATCACATTGTTTACCAATAAAATGATTGCATCCATTAACATTAATAGAACCTTTTTAAAAAGAATTGAAATTAAAGTTCCTTTTAAATGATATTCTTGAGTTGTGAATTTCTAGCCCAATGTATGTTGTTGAAACTTGTTTGGAAATTAGCAAATTTGAATGTATTTTTTTTGCAGGGGGAGAAAGAGATTCGTGTCCGAGGGGGATGGTGGAAGAATTAAAGAAGTCTCCGTTTAGCTCTTCATTCCATATCAAAAGTATCCATGACCTTGCATCCATCATTTTGCAAGTGCCAAGGGACACAACCAATACAGAATAGCAGTAAGGACGTGTTGTCAAAAATTGTAAATAGTTAATTTGTAAAAACCTTTGATGGGATTCCTTTGGCAGCATTTGGACCTACAGGCTACACATGTATCAGTATTCTCTCAAAACCATTTTCTCCAAAAGGTGATGGATTCTTCACAATTTAAAGGAAAATCAAAGTGAAAAAGCTGAATTTGTTGTATTAAAATGAAAATTTAAGGAAAAAAATCAACAGGACCTTATTTGTAGTTGACCAAATTTAGCCTTTCTACATGGCAAATGTTGGAGCTGGATTTATTATACAAATAGGTTTTTTTTATTTTCATTTAGGAAAAAAAAAGTTGTGTATCATTTTGCTATATGTAACTGAGTTCACTTTATATTAAACTTAAGTACTTTTAATATGACAGCAGTGACATTTTTGAGCTTAAACTACAATAATTTTATTTTTGTGTATATACATGTGAATATTCAATGTTCATAATATGTTTTGATTTTTTAAGTGCTAATTTAGATGTGATATAGAAAAAAATCTGAGAAGCATGAATTATATGGGCATTTAATGATTGATTTGTTCTGATTTGTGTCAAAGTTGCATCACTAGTAGAGGTACCATACAAGAATGTAATATTCATGGATAGTGTGGAAAAAAAATAGGTTAATATAGTAAATTACATATCTACATGTAGATATTGTCAAAAATACCATGCAGTACTTTAGAATTACTTTATACACTAATAATTTATGTCATATTGCAGGAAACTTGTTAATATAAAGGGGGGATAAATCATGATGCTAATCTCCCTTTCATGGTCAATATTTTAAGACAAGCCAAGCACAAATTTCTCTTAACAAAACAAAGTTGAATCTTGCTCCCTTTTCTGTTTTCATGTAAATCTTTCTTCTGAGATTTACATGTAATTTCTACATTTAAAAAAATCTCTAGGACCAAACCTCTTCCTTTCTGGTTTGTGTATTTGGTGAATTAGGTGCATCATATGGCCATCTTGCACAGACTCATTGCTTATTCTAGTCACAAGCCTCATTTTTCCAATTCCTTTTGTTCACAATTTTTTTTTATAAATGTAGATCTACAGGGCACAGAAAAGGTTAGTGTATCATGATTTGTTTTGAATTTTATTCTTTCATTGGTGTGCGAATCTTTTTTTTTTTTACAACCATTTCCATTAATGCATTGAAAAATGAAAATTCAGGACCAGATGTTTCTTACCAACAGTGGAACCTTTTGAGCTGAACAAAGATCTTTGGCTAAGAAAAAGAATGAAACTTACTGTAAACCAACTTTTATTCACGACGACTTTATTTCGCGATTTACCGGGGATAAACTAGTTTGCGACAATTATTTTTTCGCGATCAGGCCTATTGTGAATCCGTTGTTAATAGGCATATAGACTTTAAGGACCGGCCCGAAAATTTCTCGCACGCGAATAAAAGTTGGTAAACAGTATTTTTTGTTTCTCTCTTTAAATATTGTAAACAAGGAAAATATAAATGTGTAATTTGTGTACTTTAATGAAAATACTTTATGAGCTGCTTTCCACTTAGTTATGATTAAAATTTGGTTCAAGTGTAATGCTATGAATGATGTATTTTTTCCTGACTTGTTTTGTGTACCTTCCTCCTACATGTAAACATACTGGAGGGCTTGTAGTATTTTTTTGTATATTTTCAGAATTAAAAAAAAAGGCTCCTATAGATGATTTAGAGGGCATCGGTCAAATACTTTAAATTTAGTAACACTTTTCTATAAATCCAGTAATCATAGTAACGATTTAGTGGTATTTTCTACAAGAGTTTGGTGCAACTGTGAAATTTGTTACACTGTTAAAACATCTGCACTAAGTGTCAGATAATAAAAAAATATTAAAAATTTATATACTTTGTCATTTTAATTCCTTGATCAACCCTTTCAAAGGATTAATGATATGAAACTAGCAAAAGAAGGCAAACCTATGAGGTTTGGGGATAAAAAAAATTCTACTGTTTCAGTTTGCATGGATAATACTGTACATCCTAGAATGCACACTTCACTTGTTTTGGATGCTGGATTTGATCTATAGTATCCAAATAGGTGACGAGATTAAAGATTTTAGAGTAACTGTACGTTCATTCTAAAGTAACTATAAAGTCCTAATGGTGACCAATCTATCAACGGATGAGCAATCTCATATTTGCTTCATATGCTGGATTGACCTACATTTTATGATGGACCACAGGCAGGTTAAAATTTATGAGCAGGCTTACTCCAATGAAGTTGCATCTAGGGATGTACACTTGCATATTGAAATACATGTAATTGCTTTGTATTAAAAGTTGCTCTGGATGCTGGGTTTGACTTTATATATTTTTAGATTGAATGACCAGACCAGGTTTAAGTTTTTGCAGCAGCATTGAAAATTCAATCTATATCTGGACCAAACTTTGACAGATAAAACTTCTGAAGTGGGTGAATAGACCTAGCAAGTAGGAAAGCAGAAATCTTGTGCTTTGTTATATGCAAACATGGTCATTATAATGCCTGTATAAATTTTTTCTTCATACAAGTTCAGGTCATAATCATATGCAGGTATTTTAAAAATGCAAGTATTGGTCTTTGCATCTTTAAATGCAAGATTATCCAAATCATAAGTTAACATGTACCTGCAGAGGTGGACATACAACATTCCCAAATGTTCAAAACTGCATTTCTGCACTGGTGTTTGGTAAAAAGAAAATAGGGCAATGACAAATAATGACATTTTATTTGTTTCAAAATCTTCAAGTATATTTAACAAAATAAATACTATTATCACAGATAAGGCAGAATATAAGAAAAAATATGACAATGCTCCCCCAAAAAGTTGGGTATCTCGGGTAAGAAAAACAATAGTTCAATTCAACAAGAAGTTCTCATCCAGCAACTTTTCAGAAATAAATTTGTTCCATATTATCCTTGAATCAGGATGAATAATTGAAAAAGTCCTATTCATGATTAATTTTCCTGTAATCCTTCATCCTACAGAACATATATAAAAGTTGTTTTTCCCCACCAAACACATGCCATCTTCTTTAAAATGAAGGATAGTTCGTCCAATCACGCGCTTTTATGCAGTAGTGTAGTATGGCCAATCATCATCCTGATTGTCCCACCTCTCCTTCCTTATCCGAGCTCTCCTATAAATAGATTTTGATTTAAAGTGATTACGTAATTGCCTCTGATACAAACTTCCTCTATTTCAGACTTCTTTCTTCAAATTAATATTCTTGTTCAATTCATTCTTAAACTAGAAGTAAACTGGCATGATTAAACATTGTACGTATTCATCCATTCTGTGCTTTGGATACCGTATGAGTGGAAATATTAGCGAGACACAATTTTAACAAAGTGTCCTTAAAAATTGGTATTTTGTTTATAGCGAGATGTTATTTTAGCAATTTTAAAATGCTTAATTACTAAAGAAGCTATTACAAATAAAACACAATTATTTTTTTTGCGATCTCAGCGCCCTCGCTGAATAATGCCAAAATTAAATCCTCGCTAAAATTCTGCTCATATGGTACATGTACAATCTATGAGTGCAATCTAAATATTAATATGGAAATAATTTCAGACAAGGTCTTTATTAAGAATCCAATTAACTTTTTCATATAAATTACATCTAAATATTCTCGATTGTCTTACTCCTTAAAACTTATTTTGAAATTGAGTAATACTGTGTATTTAATCACTGCTGAAAAAAAGAAGACATGCATTTAGTTGTCAAAACAAGGAAACATTAGCTTTCTACTTTTATTTCCTCTTAGGCAACATCATAACATTAATATACATGTCACACTTCAACAAAGACATTTAGCCTAGTTTTACTATTTTTAAGTCCACTTCCCCATATATATAGTTATTCAACTTAAGTAATAGAGTTATTTATCAGCAAAAGTTAAGGTTAAAAAATTCTTATAAATAAAAAAGGCTGAGCATGTGTTCATTAATTAACCATTATATCACAAAATATGATGCAATATAAATTGACTTTGATGAAATAAGTGACATTGGGACTTCCCCTAAACGGACAGACAGACAATACCAAAGCGATCCCTATATATCTGCTTTACACTAGTTATGTGCTCTGTAATATATGATAACTATTGTAAATGATAAAAATGGTATACAATTGAAATATTATAATTTAAAGAAGTTGTATTGTCATGCAATATTGTGTGATAGGGTGTTTTACAGGTACAGCCTGCAGGTGTTATAAACATGATAAAGTAAAATATACATCATATTCAAGGTTTCAAAGCTTGCATGTGCATGCATGCCCAGAAAATGAGAGAAAAGAAAATTGCGCATATCAATTAAGACAGCAATAACGACCCATATTAGACATATTATAAGTCAACCCTATATAGTGTGACCCCAGGACATTTAATATTTCAAAAGATTCAAATCACCAAACTTGCTTGTTATTAAGAGTTTGAAAAAATTCTATGGTTGCATGTGTATTATAAACAGAAACCATTTATATTAGACCCTAATTTATATCTTTCACCAAAGTGTGGCGCTGATTGCACACAAGTTAATTCTTATTAAATTCCTCTCATGGAATATGTTAAAAATTAATCTTTCACTAGGATACTACTACAATGAACCAACCCAAGGGTTTTTTATGAACTGATGAGGTTTTTTAAATACCTGTGTTTTATAAACCTTTAAAAATATATCCAATGAAGGCAAAACAATTATTATTATTACCTACATGTAACTGACAGAAAGCATAATGTAAAAATAAAAATATCAAGCAGACAAATATTCAAGTATAAAATACACAATGCACAGTGACATCATCTCAATCAAACCTCTGCTTTATTCCTCTTTCTTATTGCCATCCGTCTGTGCAAAAAATTAAAGTGCAAGTGACTTCCAGTGCAAAAACAATATTTTAAGGTACTTCGATGTGTTAATGACAATGAATTATCAATCAATCAGCCAACCATTTAAAAAGTACAGAACTTTTTTATTTAATTTTGAGTACCATTACTTTTTTTATATATACATGTATAAAGATTGACACCATTTGTAAATTAAGTACTGTGTAGATTAACAGATATAAAATTAATAGGTACATGTAGAAGAGAGATTTTGCTGTTGGATCCATGCCAATTTAACAAAAAAGAATTTCATTGAATGACAGTTTGGAAAATTTTTGTTTAATTCTTCTCCTAGAAAACAGCACCAAGCACATTTTTAAAATTAAATCTCTTGAATTGGGATTTAAGGCTATAATTAATGGAAAATATATCAACCTGCATTCCACTCTTGTTTCAATTTTTTTTTTCTTAGGGAAATGAATATTGATAAGTTTGCATTATAATTTCTACTTAATTTATTATTTACCTGTTAACATTGTTAGCGAGGAGTTTCACATTAGACATGGTGATCAGTTTTTCGTCAGAAACAACAAGTTGACCTTCGTGATGCTGAGCTCCTTTACCTGGGTGAAATAAAAATTCATCATGAATTTTCGACAAACTGTGGAATCATTTATATCTGTTCACCGAGGACCAAGGTTTCTTGGTCATTCTCTCTGATGAATTTTTAAAAACTCCCCAAACAATAACTTTAACACCCCCCCCTCTCTGTATGTAGCTTCCAAAATTTGAAAGTTTGATTTCCAGATTGAAACATAATTCATGCAAAGTGACATTTTTAATTTGAATGTTACATGTACCAACTGAAGGTAATTTTAAGAGATATTGTATATTTTAAGCCCTCAAAGACTATAAGCCAGAGAAATATACGTAAAAGGAAAACTGTTTAAAAATTCTTTCTTTTCTTTTAAGAAGCAATTTAGTAACCTTTTCTGTTTCAAAGAATATATATATTTTAATTACATGTACTGACATATTATTAGATAAAATTCTCTAAGTATTCGGAATTGTAAAAACTAACAAGAGGCCCAGGGGCCACAGCGCTCACCTGAGCACATCAGCTAGGAAAAAGCACATATCATGATTTGGACAACTAGAATCTACACTACCTGAGGATAATTCTACATAAATATTACTAATCATGACTTTGAAGTACTTGAAAAGAAGATTTTAAAAGGTTTCCCTTTTTATTCCTATGAGAATTAATTTTTGGTTGGCCATTTTGGCCCCACCCTACCCCCGGGGGTCATGATCTGAACAAACTTGAATCTATACTATCTGAGGATGATTCCACATTGGTTTCATCTTTCCTGCCCCTGTGGTTCTTGAGAAGAAGATTTTTAAAGATTTTTCCTATATTTCCTATGTAAAACTTTGATCGGTCATTTTGGCCCGACCCTATCCCCGGGGGTCACTATATGAACAAACTTGAATCTACACTACCTGAGGATGATTCCACATGAGTTTCATCTTTCTTGGTCCAGTCATTCTTGAGAAGAAGATTTTTTAAAAATGGCATTAATTTTTCGCAAATTCATAATTATCTCCCCTTGGAAAAGGGCATGGCCCTTCATTTGAACAAACTTGAATCCCCTTTACCCAAGGATACTTTGTAGCAAGTTTGGTTGAAATTGGCCCAGTGGTTCTTGAGAAGAAGATGAAAATGTGAAAAGTTTACGACGACAACGACGACAGACAACGGACAAATTTTGATCAGAAAAGCTCACTTGAGCCTTCGGCTCAGGTGAGCTAAAAACTATGGAAATAAATATATCATAACTTTTAAATAAATTAAAATCAGTGAATGTACTACAAGTTGCCTCCCCATAACACAAGAAATGCTTTACCTGATCCCGAGCTACTGGGTCTTTCTCTCCATTCCACAACTTTACGAGCAATGTTCTGCTTCACTGACTTTGCTATGGAGTCCAAATTCAGATAACCTGCAATCTCTGAGAAAATTCCACTAAGGAAAACATCTTCTATACATAACTTATTGTACCCAACAGCACCGTTCAAACACAAACAAACTTAATTTGACTGGATGTTTTACATGCCGTTTACATGTAAGTAATATCAATATACCATATCAAAAAATTCATCAAATGGCCTTAATTTCATCATGCATAAAGCTCTTGAATTATATATGCAGTAAAACTTGGTAATAACAAGGTCACTGGGACTTATGATATAAATAACTTTGCGATATCCGTAATTCTTTATATCCGTATAAGGAATTCGTTAAATTTATACAGCTGGGGAATTCCAAGATAACTTCACTGATCTTTAAATTCCCAATATTTGTGTTCATACTAAATGAGGTTTACTGTATTTTCCCAAGGGACCTATCATGCTATTCCTGGTTATAAAGGATACGTGCCAGCCTCATCAGGGGTACGGTGTCTCGGTATCCGTCGATCCTCGCGGCCACCTCCGCCTCCTTATACAGCTTCTTCCTCAGTTTCTCGGACGAAGTAGTGACAATCTCGTCCAGTGATGTGTTGAATTCCTTCCAGGCCATTCCCTGCGACGGAGGCTGGCCGCCCTGTACCGGGATTATCTTGTGCTCCATCTGTAGGGGGAAAATCTCAATTACAAAAGTGTGTACAAGGGAGATAATTTACACAACTTGTAAAATTTTTTATATTAATTCTTTTTGACGGTTGAAACATTAAATACAGAATAAAAAATTAGTACTGTTATAGCTGCATACTGATTTAAATCAATTTTTTTATGAAATATGAATGGATTTCAAAAATTAGAAATATTTTTCTTAATTAACTTATGTAAGTAATGAAGCTTTCCTCCCTTGTTGAAAAAAGAAGTATGTGGCATTTCCATAAAATTTTGCGGAAAAAAAGGATAGTATGTTTTTTTTTTTATTACTTCAAGATTAAACTTGTATAAAAAAAATTGAAGTGGGCGTCTTTGGCAAAAAAAAAATGACAATAGGAATGAACCTCTTGGAAGCAGGGCTCCCTGTACTTAAGGATGAGGTGCATGAGGAACTGACAGACCAGCTGAGGAGAAATCTTGTTTTCACTGAAGGACGTGTAGCTCATGTGTAGGGTCTCAAGATCATCCTCCTGTTATCAAAAAAATAAATATAAATTAAATCTAAAGGTCAACATACACACATATATAGCTCAACAGTTTTTTTTTTGTTTTTTTTTTTTTTGCGAGGTTGTATTTGACAATGGCAGCTTATTCTTTCACAGAAATTCTGATTTAGATGTATAATTGCTGCAACCCCTTCTTTGCAAATTCAAAAATACATGTTCTGGCAAATACTGATTTTATAAGAAAATGGTTGAAATTCTGATAGCATTACTTTGAATTATAAATGTACCAAATACCCGGCCCAAGATGTTTGCAAAAAAACCTTATCAACCTAGGAAAATAATGTTAAATTGTGATCCCTACCCCCATGAATGGATAGACAACATGAGCAAATGCCCTGAAATCTTCTACTTCTTTCCATTCCACGGCAGTGATGAAGTCACACATCAACATCATGTAGCGGAAACAGGCTCCGTCCAAGTTACCCGACAAAATGTTACCAAAAACCTGGATTGTCTGCAATAGTCATACAAAAAAATCATTTATAGGGAGAAAAATGTTTCTTTCAAGGATCTGAACATATTTCTCATTTTCTACTGAACACAAAAATGTCATACTTTCACTGGTTAAAGGTTTTCGAATACCACTTCAAGATATTTAAACTGACCTTATTCATGGAGGAGTATTCTGCAATGGCTGACAGAAGATCGTGGGTACAGAGGTACATAATGTCATCAATCAGGTATCTCTCTTGCATGAACAAGTACAGACGGTCCTAGTGGGATAGAAAAATAAATTCTTCAACTTTTTATCATGCTGGTACCAGAAATGTTTGTGTGTCTTGATGCAATTTGTACATGTATTTGAAAAAGTAGCTTCAAAAACAAAATAAATGGATATGAATGGAAATAAATGCCATGGTGCCATAATATGGGCATTTCTCTTGGTATGGTATTAAGCATGAATATATGGATATCTTACCAACACAGAAAACTCAAAGTCCTTTTCCTCTACAATTTTGTCTCCTTCCAGCATGTAGGCCCAGAACTGTTCTATCTGAGATAGTGTTCTCCCCTACATAGCAAAAGTAAAATGTCATTACTGTACATGTATGTACTTGAAAGAATCTGAGTGGAAAGACTTTTGCTACTCTTATGATACATATACAAGTATTGTGATCATTCTAACCAATAGTTCCTTATAATCATGTTTTACTGTATACTTACAATGGACAAGGTCCTGGGTATTTTTCTCTCCAGATCTCCAGCTCTGTCCTTATAATCATCAAACATTCTGTGCATCGTGTGGGGCTACAAAGAAAATCATTGTTTCATAAAAAACTCTCATACATGTACCATTAGAATAAGCAAAAAAAAATATAAAAATGGATAAAAAAAAAAAAACAACTCCAAAATACAAAATCCTGATTAAGACTGTACCATGTGAGCTTCGCTGCCCACAAGACTGGGACTTTCCCGGGACGTGGCGGGGGTGTGGCCTGTTGGGATACTGTCCAGTTGACGCGTGTAGGTCCCAGCGGTGGAGGGCATGTCCAGGGAATAGTCCGGGGTCATAGGCTTCATAATCTCACTGTTTGTAGGAATAGACAAATACATGTATATAGATGCACTTGTATTATAAATGGGTAATTCTTTAGAAGTTTTTAAAAAAAACTTGTCTGACAGGAGCTAATTAATTATTATGCTAAGAATCAAGAAAATTAAAACTATTTTTACTTTTAGGCAGTGCTCAGCAAAGTAAAGCAGTTTAAAGCAGGATATGTGATAAAAAGCATATATTAAGTTGATTTGATGAAAACTACTAACTCGATGAGTTCCTTGTTGATGCGGACTTTTGGTCGGGTGATTTTGATGTGAGTACAGTTGTGGGGAAGTATAATAACCTTATCACTCCCAGGCAGTTTATGCGGGCAAACTACAGTCTGTCAAAATAGATATATTATCAATTTTTTTTTTTTAGTGAATGAGTTATCTCCCTTAAAGCATTTTAAAGAGAAATCATTTTCATTCATGGGGTCCAATTGCGTTAATTTCTGAATGATCTGCAGGTTTGTCAGGACTTGACTTTCTTGGTCAGGAATTTTGTTATGAAACAAAATATGTCATAATTTAGAATTACATGTAATTGAGGTTTTGAATTCATGCTTAATTAATGAAGGGGTACCCATGAAATTCACAAAAAAACTGACCTCCCTCAAAAGAAATTATATACCGGTACAAGTTAATTAATGAAGTAAATGTTTAAAGAACTTTTGCAATGGAAGAGGAATCTTTAACAATTATACAACTCCTACCATGCATAAATGTATTAACCTAGATTCACCTTCCCCCAAAATCACATAAAAGTCTGTATTTTACTTTTGATTAGGCTTTCAAATGTTGGATTTAATTACCTTTTCTCCACAACTTGGGCAAAATTTGGCATCTTTAAATTCTTCGAATGAGCGGCCCTGGTTGTTAGACGTGTACAACATGGCGGCATATTTACTGAAGACCCGTTCCTGGGGAATAAACGGGTCAGCATCGGGTCCGTCATCGTCGTCATTATCGTCGTTCAGACCCGCAGAGAGGATGGAATCTACACAGAGAAAAACGTTGGACATTGTCAACATAAAGACCCACAGAAGGGTAAATTTATGTACTATAGATTCCTAAATTTACGTGTGTTATTAATTATCATGTAATTTTGCGAGAAGCACAACACACTCAATTTTATATTTATGGTGCTAGAGTGCATGTAAAATCTCTTGATCAACAGTCCATTTGCGAATAATTATTTTCACTAATTGACATTGAAGAGCCCTTACGCAATAATAAGTACATGTACTCATGAAACTAAGGAATCTACAGTACTCAGAGAGACCATAGGAATGATAACAATAAATAAAATTGTGCAATAGGGTGAAAATCTCTGGAAGTGTTGATATGGACTTACTAGAATTTAGCAATTGTATGATAGTACATACATTATCATGCAAAATAAAATGTGCTATTTAAAATCGCAGTGAGATTTAATTTGCTATAGGACTTTTCTAAAAATGTTTCGGAGTCATTTGTCAATGGTATTTTTTTTTATCTTCAATTATAATTTATTACAGTATTGATCTGTATATGTCTACATTTCCTGAACTTTGCTGTATTATGAAAAAATAATCAAACAGCCATTTGTGAGAGAGTCTATAAAAATATGATATATGAATTTTATAAGAATTAAGTTATCTTCCTACATGACATAGTAATGTTTACATTCTATAAGATACACTGAAATTGACAAATAGTCCATGAACTAAATACATATGTATTAAATACTGCATGCTGAACCTCTATATATCTAAATTGTTTTGCCTATAATCTACATCTTAAACTCCTAATGTTTACAAAATTAAAAATTTTGTTAAAGAATATTTTATGTAATCCACCCATATTTGTGAATTGGGGTATAAAAATAAAAACAAATTGAAAATAGAACATCAAGAAACAGTGATTATCAAAATCTGACAAGACACAAAACATATACTGGGACAGTGTAATTAGAATAAAAATGGGCATTCTGCAAGGTGAACCAATATGTCATTTGCTGTATAAGCAAACAAGTGCATTCATAATTTACCAGGATCTAATATTACATCTGGAAGAAAATGAATATATATAATCAACACTTTAATCTACCCCAAAATTACTAAAATAAACAAATAATCATGATAGATATACTACAGTTTTATAATAATTTTGAAGCATAACTTAGCATCAAACACTTGAATTATGAATAAATGCATGTAATGTTATTTCAGTACCTGACTTATTCAGCCCAGCAGGATCTGGCATTTTCCCTGTGCTTTTCCTTTTCCTTAAGTAAAAAAAAAACAAGCAAACAAAATCTATGGCTTTGTCCTTTATAAAATAATTAACCTTTTCATAGACAAATAAAGACTGTTTCGACCAAAAAAACCCACATATGCATGGGTATTGAACATTTACTTCTTCAAAAATTTTCCAAAAATGAGGGACATGAATTATTTATCAGGATCAGGAATTATGAAGAAGGGAACTTACGTGACTGTGGGCTTGTTTTGTTCCAGTATTTCTAGCTCCTTCATCAACATCTTGCAGTGTTCCTTTAGCAGGGCTAGTTCATTGCTTATGTCTCCAACATTGAATTTGAATCGCTCCTGCACAGCTTCAAGCTGGAATTAAATCAATTTGCTTTTAACTGGAACTTAAATTTAGAGGTGAAAACAGAATACTTTTCATCCCCAATAATTCATTTCAACAACAGGTCATAGGTCAGAGCATTAATAGAAATGGTGTACACTACTAATCTCATAGATTACATTACTTGGTTTCTCTCTCTTTATGTCCTAGAAGTTACACTTCCCTTTATTTCACTGAGCATCGAAAATTTTTCATATCCATTTTTTCACTGTCAGATTCTATGGAGAGGACATTTATAAACTGCCAACCCAACTGTCATCCTGACACTTCAAGCATTAATTTATAACTGAATATTTCTCTAAATCCTCCTCAGTAACCCTGAGTTATTACCCTTGATATATTCCTGACCTCCTGGTCAGCTTAATTGTGTTTTATGTTCATCTCCTTGACTTGCCCCCCTTACCTCCTGGTCATCTTGTTCTATGTCCATCTCCTTGATTTGCCCCTCTGCCCTTCCTCCCTCCCTCCCCCTCCATTACCTCCTGGTCAGCTTGTTCTATGTCCATCTCCTTGATTT